>CAEGAE010010742.1:0-22009 GCA_903067095.1 Girardinus metallicus
ATATAAATATATAAATATATATATATGTATATATATATATATATATATCATCTTTTGGCAAAAAAAAAAAAAAAGAGGTGGTGATATTATCAGCAAATTGTTTCTGTCATCACTCAGTTTATCCCCCCCGCCTGCAGTTAATATTTTCTATTAATCTTAAATTATGCTACAAAAGTTTCGGACTTTCGTTTGCAAGCACAACATTTAAGCTCTGCTATTCCAGTGGGTGGAAATCTGCATTCCCAGATCAGAACGACACTCACTCATGAATCGGATCGTTTATGTTGCTCTGCATAAACGACCCGGCTTTTAGACCCACAGTACAAAAAAAAAAAAAAAAAGCAGGCAAGTTTTTTTCTCTCAAAAAGGTACTGGGAGAAAAAACAAACTTTCAGAAACCTCTTATCAAAACACATCTTGATAAGTACTTCCTATAGGCCTAAAAGTGGCTTCCTTCCTTTACTGTAGGAACATGACCCGAGTTGAGTTCATGAATGCATTGTACAAAACAAAGTCCAGGATTAAACCTTTGCCAGGGGACGTATTATTAAAAACGTGACACGTTCTATATTAACTCAGAAGAAAAGCGCCATGCAGGCCGGTCTTTTCACCGAGATCACACTTTATTGGACCAACAGCCACGTGTCTCCACATGGAGCCCCAGGTGCTCCTTTTCAAAACGCTGCAGCAGAATGGCCTCCCAGCTGAGAAAAAGTCCCAATTCGTTACTGAACATTCATGTCTAAAGGCTCGTATGGTTCCCTGTTTAGCTCCAGAAATAGACTGATGATCATGTCAATGTCTGTGGTCCATTTACAAATGGGGGAGGGGAGTGGGGCGTTTTGCTCCACATTCAGTGACTTATAAAAGTATCAATGCCTCTTGACCTTTTTCATGTTCTTAACCTCACAAGTTAAGAAAAGAAAAGAAAAAATGTATGTTTGGGGTGGATTTTATGGTACGGACTAACACAAAGCAGCAGAAAAGCTTAAAGTGGAAGGAGAAAGATGCATGGTTTTCGCATATTTTTAAAATAAAAATCTAAAAACTGTGTCGTATTGCTGTGATATGACCAAAATCTTAACTTTTTGACCTGCATGCAGTACGGTTTGTTTGCCAGAAACCCTTTCATTTCTCTGAAAACGCCTTCCAAACAGCGCTGCACGGTGGTGTCGGCATCATACTGTGGGACGCTGTATTTTATCAGTTCTCATGTGGAGATGATGGCGTGACTGTTCGACCTTCCCGCAGCATAAAAATAAATGTAGTTGTCGGAAAAGTCCAGCTGTAAATCCAACTGGAAATCTGTAGCGATACTTGAGCAAAACAAACTGTTTACCTTAAGAATTAATTTCTCAGATCCCTGCATGTAAAACTTTTGAAAACCTTCCACTTCACTCTGGTCTGTCACATTTAAATCCCAATTAAATACAGTACAGTTTGTATTTGTAACGTGAAAAAAGCTCCGTGGGTGAGAAACTCAGCTAAGTAAGTCAATGTCATAAACGTTCAATACTCTATTCCCTTTTTTTTCTTTTTTTATTGTGTAAATAACATTCTGTTATTGTAGATATGTGATAACTCTGTGGGAGAAAAGAAACCCACTACGGATGGAGGCGCTGGCGAAGGCTGCCTTCTTCGAGATCATGACTGTAGTTGAGGATAAAAGAAAATAAAGAACCTCGGCTTAACAGGTACACAAGCGAGCACAGCCGTGTCCTACTTCCACGCTTGTTAGGAAACTTGGCGTGAAAAGTGGCAACTCAGAGCAACCAGAGCCATAAACCTGAACTCGAGGCGCGCGCCCTCCTTACGCAATAAAACACCGCCGTAAAAATCTCTATTTTTACCCAAAGCGCCCGCTGCGAACACAGTTTATACGGCTGAAGGCCGGACCCCACTGTCTGAGCTCCAGCCCCGCCGACGGCCTGCGCGGCGTCTGCGACCACAACTGTTTGCACGTCTGCTGTGCCGTGTTTAGTCTCTGTTGAAACAAAGTTCCACTCTGTCCGGGAGTCTGACTCCTGCGGCTTCGCTTCGGCTGGTGTGTGTTTAGTATTAAAGGCTTCAGCGAAAGGTCAGATGAGTCCCGACGCACTGTTTGGACACCGGCGTTATTGATGAGAAACCACTGGACGTGTTTGGGCCTGAGACGTCAGGAGATGAGATCATCTCGAGCTACCAGTGAAAGGTGGATCAGCTGTGATCCAGAAGATAACAGCAGCGCACAAACATGAGGGTCTGCTGCTAAAGAAGAAAGAATCTGTCGGGGGGTTTTTTTTGGGGGGGGAGGGGTGAAGAAATATCCAAACGGTACTTCTAATGATGTTTGGGTGATCTTGTGGCCCTGGGCTTTGACTGAGCCACTTGGATGCATGAAGGTGGTATTTGACTTTTGCTTGTTAGTATTTATAGAATAATGTTTGCATCTTCAGATTTTTTTTTTTTTCCTTTTCCACCATCCAAGAGATGAAACTGTTTATTTATATGTTTTTGATTTTCCCACATTAAAAATCAGATTTTTCTCTTTGACTCTGCATTTTGAGTCACTGACAACAAGAGTTCAAAGATAAATGTATATATTTGCAAAAAAAAAAAAAAAAACAAAGATTAATTTTAGAGTTTTTTTCTTTTGGTTAATCTGTAGATCAGGTCAGATCAGGTTTAAAATAAATATATCAAAGATCATGACTAAATTGATCATGAATAAAGTGATTTAATCTGAATATATTGTTGGATAATCCAGTACAGACTTTACGCTGGATATTTTGAACTTTTAAATGAAGTTGATCTATCCAAAACAAATGCAACTTTATTAACAATTTCACCCGTTTTTAATTTTAGCTTTAGTGTAATCTTGAATTATCAGTGTAAAATGGGAGTCGTGCATAGATTTTTCATTTTTATTTTTTTCATGGGGCAGAACCAGTGCATTTAATACCATGAATTTCCAGAGGAAAAAGAAAATGATTAAAGTTGACAGAACGCAAAGAAATTTGGCAGATTTTTTTTTCCCATACTGGTAAATGGATGTGTTAGTTCCATGTTTTGTGGAAGATATTCCATAATTTTTAGCCTTATTTAGGAGAATAACCCATAGTTGTGTTGTAGATTTGTGGACCGAATACTTGTTACAATATTCCAAAGCGGCTAAAGTTGACATGTTGATGAAATATCACGGTTTGATGCACAAACCATGATACTCGCGCCACCATTCTCACAAATAAAATAATGGGTTTTAAAGTAAGAAGCACTGTTATTCTGGTTTTCTAACCAAAAGTTAGAAAACCAGTAAGGGTAACACTTTATTTGACGGGGTGTGCATAAGACTGACATGACAGTGTCATGAACATGACATAAAGGAACATGGCGTCTTTATGAATGTCTGTGACTGTTGTCATGAAGTGTCGTTTGGTAAATAATGACGCTTTTAATGCAAAGTTGCTCTAAAAGTTGCATTGAAAGTCCATTAAAAGTGCCAGCTTTGCATTATTTTGTAAATAATGACACTTTAATGTAAAGTTGACACTTTTAATGGACTTTAAATGCAACTTCGCATTAAAAGTGTCATTTAACGAATAACGCTTCATGAGATTCATAACGACTCCTTCATGTTCACGACAGCGTCATGTCAGTCTTATGCACACCCCGTCAAATAAAGTACTACCAAGTCAGTTATTCTGTGTGCCACAATTTGTATTTATACAGAAGTACATGCTGTACAGCTTGCCTTATACTCTAGATTTTATCCTAAAAAGCGCGATTGGCTGCAATCAGAAGTCCTTTCATGCTTTCTTCCGCTGGACAAGATGAAGTCGCTGTCGGTACATTTAAAAACAAAAGCAGCACACAGTAAGCAGTAAGTTCTTGAATTAATCTGCGAGACCTTCCGGAAGAGCAAGACCCTGAAACACGTTTTGTTTTTTTTCCGCTCACGGTCCCTCCGTCCGTTTACCCCATGGCAGCACACATGGCTCACACTGTGTGGATGCACACAGGCGGTGTTGTGTTCTCACATGGAGCTGGCGTGGCGCTTGATGTCGAACTGTAAAACAACACAAGCGGGATCAGCCTAAATAATATTCCCTCACACCTTTTCTTTTTCTCTTTTTCCGAGAAACACATTAAGCACATCCATGACACTCCTCAGCCCACCCGCCTGCCGCTTCACGTGTTCAGCCACCCTTGCCGCAGATCCACTCCCCCCTGCAGCTCTGATTGCTCGGTTAGCATTCGCGGGCTCGTCTCGGCTGCCGTCAGCCAACCAATAGCGCGGCACCTTTCTGACCCAGCAGCCAATAAGGTTCCCAGAAACACCAAACTGTAGCTTGCAGCTAAAGGACTTCTTGGAAAGGGTCTGTGGGAGTTTCCTCTGCCACAGGACGGTGGGACATTTGTGTGTGTGTGTATAAGCAGGTGCTCACACCTGCCTTCTTTCCCACGTGTCAGCCATCATGACACCGGTGTGTGTGTGAGTGTGGTGAGCTTTGTCTGCAGCCACACAGACAGCAAAGCGTACAGTCACAGTTACGGCCATATCGCTGGCGTCCAGCTGGGCAGTTTCCCCTAGCAGCCGGATAGACAGAGCAGCAAACACGGTGAGCTGCGTGGGAAATGTATGAAAGGCTCCCTAAAAGCTGGGGAGGATGTTTACCACATAAAAGTGGGTCTAAAATAGGAACCTAAGTCAGCGACTTTAAAAAGAGCTGTCCCGATTTCCAGGTGAGCCGTCCACGTCCCAGAGACAACCCTCTGCTCTTCCTCTTCCTGGTTGGTGGAGTCACGCCGTCGGAGCTCCGCCTCGTCAAGGACACCGTCGCCGCGCTCAAACCAGGAACACAGGTGAGTGAGGCGACAGGTGCGGAGTAACGTCAGGGTCCTGGTGGAAGTCCTTTCGTTCATAGGCCGGTGACATCGTATCATTTAGCAGTGTGTGTCCACTTTATGATCTATTACCTTATTTAAGAAACTATTGTTTCTATTAACACCATGGGTGATCATCTACTTTCTAGAATCAAACATGGTGAACCAACATCTAGTTTTATCAGATCAAGAACCCAGAGAGACCCCGACTGAGTTTATGAATTGCAGACTACTTATTCTTATTAAACATTGGGAAACAATATGTAGTTCTATACATTTACCTTTTTGTCTTTCTTTTGGTTTGTTGTTTTGTTTGTATTTCCTTCACGTAAAGCACTTTGAACTGCCTTGTTGCTGAAAATGTGCTAAATAAATAAAATTACCTCCTAGCAAAACGTTTAGCGAGGCTGGAGCGAACACAGAGATTTTCCTTTAATCGCTCAAGATCGTCCAGAGTTGTTTTCTCTTCTCTTCAGTTCAACTTTTCTGTAGGTTTTCACAGGGCGTCCTTAAAAAGTCTCGCATGTAATACATGCATGTAAAAGTAAGGCCTTAAAATGTCTTAAATTCATTTTTAAAATATGTTGATCTTCAATACATTAATCACAGGGAGCATTTTTTATTTTTTTTATTTTGCCATCATATGACTATTTATTGTTGCATATTCTACGTAGTTTTATTTTCCACGGGATTTTTCCGTCAGGCATATGTTTGAGTCGCATGCAGACATCTTCATCGCATTAAGTGACTCCAGGCGGTTGATGCTACCAGTAACCAGCTGCTAATAAACCTTTGCTAGCTAGCTATTATGGGTGAGTGCAAATTCATCCCAGGTTGCCTGTTCCGCATTTGTTTTCGCCACTGGCTCGCTTCTGTTGCTAAGCCCAGGCGTATTCTGTGGATTCAGACTTTTACTCTGAGCACCAGGCGTGTTAATGCTGTAGCAGAGCCATATGCAGCAGGATCCCCCAAAACCGTTCCCTGTATTTGTAGCCTTGGTATTAAATTTCACCCAAAGTGGCATTAAAAAAGGTCTTAAAAGTCTCAAATTGGACTTGCTGAAACCTGGAGTTACCCTGTTTTAACTCTGCGAACAGAGATAACCATGGAAAACTGTTGATTTTTGTGCCTGGTGAAGCATTTCTGAGTCAAATGTTCTGGGTTATTATCTTGCTGCAGCACCCGTTGATGGACCATATTGGAAAAGAGCTGGTTTTTCAAAGAGTTTCTGATGCTGTGCGCTTTAACAAGGTTCCTAGAACTTTTGGAGGGGAAACAGGCCCACAGCATGACACATCCTCCACCATACTTCGTTCTGGGAATGACCATGTGGGGTCGACCCACCTGGAGAATATACTTTTGGATGCTTTGAGCATCTCCAGTGACCAAAGTCCCAGTGCAGTTTAGTGTGTTTACGTTTGTGACCGAAGGAGAGAAAATACTTTTTTGCCTTCGTATAGATGAAGTCTTACGGTTGTCATGGTGACTTGATGAATCCTCCATGTTACTCTTTGCTGCAGCTTGCACGCAATGTTCCTACCTTTTTACTGGAACTGTTCTGATACTTTTGCCACCATTAATTTTGTAAAGAGATTAAAATACTTGCTTGCAAGTATTTTAATCGTTTCACGCACGTACCACGGTCCCAACAAGGATGGGTATCTCTGTAAGTACACCGGATTGGTGGCATTATTGGCTCGTTTTCAGATAATATTGATATTTTAGTCATACATGTTCTAATGCGCAAAGACTTTTAGGACAGATTAATATACCAGAAGGTGTGGGGATAGAAAACGGCATGTAGAACGTGCTGAGAATTAGAAAATACACCTAGTCATATGGAGTTCTGTAATATTTCCTCTTTGTTTATCTGGAAAAAAGAAAGCCAAACACGCAGTTTGTTTCAACTTTTGCAAAGATTTGTCAAAGGCAAAGCGGTCTTGAATATAATTTATTTCTTTAACAAGATTTAATGACCGACTGAACGTTTTCTAAAGGTGAGGATTGTTACATTTTGCCCCGAAACGCAGCAATCGGTATTATTCCTATTCAGTTGAGGCTGAGATGAGTCATCTCTTTAGCCTTGAAGATTGAAGGCATAGAACCCGACTGCATGATCGCTCAGACGTGCTGACCTAAATACACAGGTGGCCGAGATCAGGTGTGAAGGTGAGAGAGCGCTGCCTGACCTGCCCATGTGCTGATGCAGTCATCACACGCCTGCCTGTTTGCTTTGGGCGATCTAAGTGCCTAATACATATGCAGTCCACACTGACACACAGAACATGCAGATGAATGCAGTTTGTCTGCTTGAGAGAACTGTAAGGAAGGAGGGAGGTAAAAAAAAAAAAAAAAAAAAAAGGGACATCAAGCTGGGTAATGTAGGGTTTTCATAATAAAAAGGCTTTGAGAATTAGTCCAGAGGCGATGAAAGGCTCGACAACGATCAAAGCCGTCCGTGTTATAATCAAGAGAAGTGAATAAAGATGAGATTATACAATAACCTGCTGGGGCCACACACACAGCACCCTACCAGATCCATGTGTAACACGCCGCCTACACGTAAACACGTGTACGCACGGTGGCTGGTGTCTGCCGGCCAGGAGTTTCAGGTGCTCCCGACGTTTTTTTTTTTTTGTTTGTTCTTTTTCTTTTTTTTTTTTGCTTCTGCAAATGTTCCTCGCTTCTGCCATAACCGCCCAATTTTGGGGTGCTGACCCGGAGTTAAAGCGACACTGCTGAGGAGAAACAGAGCTGCTCTGTTGTGTAAGGAGAGCCCTGCCCTCATTCTAACTATACAGGACCAGGAGAGTGTGTGTGCACACACACACACACGCACCCGCACACCAACAACTGAAGCTGCAGCCTTCTGCTTTGTCTACACCCGATTGGATGCTCTGCGTCAAAATAAACACTGATTCCACAGCACCAGAAACCGAGTTTTACCTGGGAAGATTAAACCGGGTGACATAAACCCAGAATAGGCCTCATATTTTAGATTCTCTGCTTTCCTTATGTTGCATGAGCTAAAGAGGAACGGTTTTTACTTATCGGGTGAAGAGCTTCTTGCCTTCTTAGGCCGTGTTCACACAGTCAGGGCCGAGGCTTCTGCCTTATGCAGACGAAGTGCTTTCCTTTTTCGCATGATGAGTTCCAGCTTTCCTTAATCTCAATATTCACATGGCAAATATTAAAATCTAAAAAACTGAGATACTATTGGGAGCTCAATGGCAGAATCTCAAAATTTGACCATTGAATCTCAACATTAGACATGAATTGGCTTTTAACCCCAATTATAGAACAAGTTACAAAGATGAATTTGTATAATTGCTAATTCTGTGTGGCCAGGCTGCTCCAATAAAATCCCTGGTTGACTTTTTACACAGAGAGACAGAAAATAGTTTAGAATAAAATACTTTGGTGTCTGCGTCCTGCGAAAGTTCTTTTAGTTACAAAGTGAATAAATAAAACTTTGCCTTGCACTGAAATGACCTCTCTTGTTTATTCAGCGGTCGCCGAGCTTTGACTGTTTTTCTTCATGTTGTTAGCGCCTCTGTTTTGAGTATAAGCCTCTCGGCCCCCTGCTGTGTTGACAGGTGAATGTTAAAGGTCAGTGTGAGCGGTTTGCTTCTTTACATTGAAATAAAGAAAAAAGACAAAACAAAAACCTGCCCAGCTTGAGTTGCAGGCAGTTTCCATGAATCCTAAAGCTTTTTTCACACATCCTTCATCGCATGTGAAAGTCGGAATAAGCATCCTGTTCGACTTTACGTTTATGTGCCACGGTGTGACGTTCCTGTCTTGAACTTTTGACAAAAAAAAAAAAAAAAACAATCTTATGTCACCTACTAACAAATTACTTTTAGACCTAAAAAGCAAACAAGATGAACTTTACACAAATTCAAAAACTTGTTTAAAAAAATAAATAAATAGCAAGCCAGTTTTGGCTCCCGTTGATGGTGATTCGTTAAACGGTTAAGTGTTGAGTTACAAACGTTGGCGTGTTTTAACCTCAACGATGTTTTTTTTTTTTTGCTCCATTCCAGGTACTGGTTCTCTCCACCCGTTTACTAAGACCGGCGGATATCCCCGGGCTGCTCTTCAGCACCCAGAGACTGCGGCCAGACATCGGCTTCTGAAAGGCCGGCGCGAGGAACGAACCTTACCGCCGTACGTTTGGCCAATCAGGTGTCGAGCTCAAGTAGTTAGATTTTATACAAATACCGAGGGATTAAAAAAAAAAGAAACATTCCTGCTCTGTACGTCAGCAAAAAAATCCCTGAACACAAGCGATTGAAAAAAAAAAAAAAAAAAAAACTTAGGTGTGTTTTATGACTCCAATGCATCAGTATATTAAATCTGACAATAAAGACGTTTACCTTCCAGACAGCTGCAAGATGTGCTGCTGCTTTTTTTGGTTTGCATACACTGTAAATAAACCTCAGACGTTTGTGGTGTGATAATGGTGAATGTGGGAAAAGTGACGCTGTGCCGCAGCTCGGAGATCAGGCACTCCGTCAGCACCGTCGCCCCGTCACGTCATGACAAAAAAAACAAAAGCACAACGTTAAACAAATCACTTGACACTCTGATATTTGCTCACACCTACACTGTGGATTCTCTCCTTCGTTGGTTTTATTCTCTCTGGCAGGGCTGACCTCAGCTAAAGCTCAGTCATTTCACCCACCTCCACACCTGCACGTAACAACAGGAGGAGGCTTTCTGGTTTACTCGGGTACATATCGACAGATTCGGACAAGAATTTCTTGATTAACCCTCTGGAGGGAGAAGTCCAGGTGTCATGAAAAAAAAAATCATCTTCTCTGTCTTTGCTACTTCGTTTAGTGTAAAGCCACACTTTAAAGGATTCACTAGACTCTAATCCATTTATTAAATGTCCTTGGGTCTGATTCCTATACATTATTGTAAATTCTTTAAAAAGAAGCCAAAGTAAAATGTATAAAAAGACAATTGGGGAAGTTTCTACGCTTGGGGAGAAAATAGAAAATATCTGAAATGATTAAAATTGTAACTTTATCAGAGTTGGAGTTTTTGTTAGAGCTCAAACAAAAGAAAACCCTGAATGTTTTTGTGAAATATGACTCAAATTTTAGCTCAGGCTCCATTTATTTTATTTTTTTATTTTACACCGCTTTTGCTGCTCTTTGGTTAGACTCTGTATCTCTGCAATTTCTCCTCATGCCTTTAGCTCGGAGCTGTAATTTATAGTGGCATTCCTTCTTAGCCATGCCTCTCAACAAAGTCTCAAAGTTTTGACTAAATATTAAAGACGGTGAAATTAACACATGAAAAGGTCCTGTTGTTGTTGGAAGTTCACCTTCTGGGATTAGAGATTATCTGTAACAGTAAAGCAGAAGGCCTATTTAAAGATAGAAGGCATTAAAATGTGCATGAAAAGCCAAATTTTAATTTGGTGTAGCTGTGGGTTACCCCCATTTTTATATATATATATATAATTTTTTTGGAGTACATAAGTGGTCTGGCACTGCAGTCGGATCAAGAGGCAGCTACAGTCATCGCTCTATTGTCTTCATGTGATTCATAGCTGCATGTCATCAAGGCCTTTCAGTAGAGCTGCTCTATTCATATTCATGAGCCAGAAAAGCTTTTTTTTTTTTTTCCCCTTCACAACAGAAAAAAAAAAAAAAGAAAAAAAGTGAAACATGAGCACACGTCTCATTTTATCATTTTATTGTGGACAAAGTGTGACAAATAAATAAACAGGTCCTTTGGACTGGTCTGTCTGTTACATATAAAGTGCATCAGTGCTACATCCCGTGTCTGCTGCAGCGATGATCCATAAAGCTGAGCGACGAGCACATGAACTGCAGATGTTGACGTTACAGACTGAGCATGCTCGCAGCTCCTCAGAGTCCTTTCTGAACGGGAGCCGCCAACACTGCCGTGTAGAGGCAGTGAATAGGGAAATAAAAAAAATCTGCCACAGTGGGCTCAGCTAAAAATAAGCCGTCCTTCAGCTGTTGCCAGGAGAAGCTGGATTTACACTTTTGAGTTCAACCGATTCGCAAAGTCTGGTTGAAGCCGCTGTCCGTCCGTCCGTCCGTCGGCCGTCCCCTCCCCCCCGTGTTTCTTCGCGCGTCTCTTCCTGAGCAGATAAACTTCCTCCCTGCCATCTGACACCAGACCGCTCTTCTCCAAGAGGGTAGCGCCTCATTTTTTTTTTTTATTTTACCCGTTCATCTCGCCAGCCTGCCTCTTTCAGTCAGACTGATTCAGAACTTTAAGAAAGGAGAGTTCACCTCCTGTTTTCTTCAATCTGCTCACAGGTCTCCTCACACCGAGGTCACAGTCCTGACTTTGGCAGACAGCGCTTGTTTGAAACGCCTCTTCAGATCTTGCATGTTGGGGGACTTTGGCCGGGGGATGAGGGGCGAGCGTCTCTTCTCCGTGGCGCCGCTGGCGGACGGAGGCGGCGTCGGCGTCTGCTGCTGCTGCTGCTTAGCGAGCTGGCAGCACAGTCTGTGGAAGGCGTCGTGCACCTGGTTGTAGTCCTCGCTGGCGGAGACCTCGTAGAAGGAGCAGCCCAGCGTCCCCGCCAGCAAGGGGCCCTGCTGGGAGTCGACGCGCCTCAGGTGCAGCAGGTCGGCCTTGTTGGCGAGCAGGATCACCGGGGGCGCGCCGGCACCACCGCTACGGACCACCAGCTGGTGCAGCTGGTCGATCAGCTCGAAGCTGCGGCGGTCAGTCACAGAGTACACCAGCACCACGGCGTCTGCCCACTGGATGGAGCAGCTCGCGTGGTCGGGGAGACTGATACCATTATCTGTCATCTGAGAACAAAAAGGGAAGGCAAAATGATTAGATCACACCTTCGTCTGGGGGGGTCAAAAGTTCTCAACTTCTATAATGACAGGAATGCCGACTCCTGCTGACTCCAGCAGAGAGGTGTGGATGACTGCGGAAACTGCTGGATTTGGATCAGGGTATCATTTACAGCCGCCCCAGTCAGCCATTACCCTGAATGGTAGATTACACAGCCCAAAATGAGGGGCTTGACATCTGCAGCATGTTTGGTTAAAGAACTGCACCCCAGTACAAACTAACATCCAGGAAGTGAACTGCCGTCTTTTTAAATCAGATTTAGATGATTAATGTCTCGCTTCTTCTAGTGGTAGTTTTGATCTTTTTTTCAGAACGGTTTTACTCTTAGCATCATTTAAGGATGGCTGCATGTATCCCAGCAACAGACGACCTCACAATTTCCTCTGGACTGATAAAGTACCGACATGTGTTTTTTGTTTGAGGACCCACCTCTGCACCTGGAGTGTCCTGGACCTGGATGGTCACCTGATCTCCATCAACCTGGATTTCTCTGGAGTACAGGTTACCTGCGCGCGCGCACACACACAAAAAAAAAGAGGTGAACATTAGTTCGGGAAGTTTTTCCCTTTTATTTCCTAAAACAGTTTTTTTTTTTTTTTTTAAGCTTACCTGCATTTCGCTCATAGTCTCCGATGAACCGCCTCGTTAAGAATCTCACCACGAGCGCTATAAACAAACACAAGTGACAAAAATATTAGACTTGAATTCGTTACTACTATAAACTCCTACATTATTGCTGCGCATGGGCTTTATTGACCATCTTACCTGTCTTCCCCACTCCGCTGCCTCCGATAACAGCTATTTTAATGACCCGGTTCAGGACGGAGTATTCAGGCGCGGTACACTCCGCAATGGTCGACATGTTCTGAATGAGCCGCATTGTTCTTCCCGGTGCTTAAATTCCGACAAGAATAGAAGAGAGGGGAGGGGGGTGGGGTGTTTAAATTCGTTTCGGAGTTGTAGTAGGTCCAGTATCCCTGCTGAGGAGACGGAGCGAATCTCCAAGCTCGACTGCGGCTGCAGAGGAGCCGCTCGCTGCTTTTAAGGCTCCCCGCCGCCGCTCGCTTCTGATTGGCTGCTCCCCATCCCTCGGGTGCTCGTGCGTTCCCCGCCCACACGTGGATAAACAACAAGTCGGTTTCTGAGGAAGAGCTGCTCCTGCAACAGGTGGGAGCCAACAAAACAGGCTTTCTTTGGAAAAAGCTGCCGCAGCCGGGTGGGCTGGGTGGTGTTTTTTCTCGTGTGCAGTGATGTGACCTCTCGTGGAAATACACTGCCTCTGAGGAAAAACATGTTTCAAATACTATCAGCCAAGAGATGCACTGATCAGAAATTTGTGGCCGATTACAAATCTCTCTCTCTCTCTCTCTCTTTTTTCTTTTGCAAAGTTTTGACCTGCTGATTCAGATCAACTAAAATAATCACATTATTCCTGTAACATGAGCATGAATTCGGTTCGTCTCAGCTTTCGTGTAAACAAATCGTCTCTCTGTATATATATATATATATATATACACACACATTTAAGTAGTTGAAAGTAGGGGTGCACTGATTTGTCAGAGCCAATTTCCTTAATTTTGGGGAGATCGGCTGATACTTACATGTGAAGCCGATCCTTTCTACCTCAGTGAAGATCTAAAAATAAGCCACTGTTCCCTTCTGCTCTCCCATTACAAAATCTCCCAGTCAGCAGCAGCAGCCGAAAAAATCAATTGTTACTGATCAAAAAACAATTAATCACATTACTTATTTTTAAACGTTAAATCAGGTTTGATCTGCTGATAACAGTGCTGTTAATTCTTTGCAGAAGCTATTGAAGCCCAAGCACAATCCAGATAAGCGTACTCCTTCTCTGTTCACTTTTGCTTCAGAAAATGAATTGAGCACAATACCTGCGATGCTTTCAGGGGCCACTTTAAATAAAAGATTCTCCAGCTCAGGGCGGTGCACGGCACAGAGGCAGAGCGGCTCCCAGAAATGAATCCTCGACTGTCCGTGGTTCAATTCCCAACCCTGGGATCTTTTTCTGCACGTCTTTCCCCTCTTCTTTATCTCCTCATTTCCTACCTGATTGCTCCTAATAAAGGTCACTAGAGCAGGAGGAATCTTGCTTAACTTTGGACCAGATGAAGTCAAACGCTTTATTTGGCTGCAGGAACAGATGAATAGTTATGTTCTGATATGTGTGTGATTCACAGGGATGTGTCCACGGGTTTTGAAACAGTCAAAAAAGGATTTGTTAAAATCTAATCTAAAATCGTCAGGCGATGTTTTAGCTCCATCAACAGCAGGTGTAAATTTCAGATATTGCCACAATTATTGTTTGTATCCCTAAAATTCAGCAAATTGTTTTATAATCTAACTCTAATGTTGTATATCATTTGCGTCACCATTGTCACCACCACACGCGTTTTTCTCCAGATCCAGCATTTTGAGTTCAGTTATTCAGTGCTGGGTGTCAGAAGGTGACTTGTTCGGGCATGCCCCTTGATTTGTCCTCACAAGTGGTTGGAGACTGCTGATGTTGCCCCAGTACGCTGCACGCAACACAAACAGCAATACCTTAAGAGAAGTCATGCAAACAATTATGTTGCCTGGCATTAAAAGGAAGATTTGAGAGGCAATTCAGGAGCAATGTTGTCTTTCCATAAGCCTATCATTTCTGTGTTTTGCCAGACAAATATTTTGAGCAGCTAAGGGATGTCATTGTTTTCTCCCACTTTCTTTTTCCTCCTCTGCCTCATTACCCCCAAAAGCCTCCCCCCTTCTTCCTCCTCCCTGTCTTTCATTTGCGCTCTGAGGTATTTTGGCATCCAGTCCTCCTGTGATTACAGTCTGGTATGTATTTTTGATAAGGGCGCTGATGACGGGCGGCGGTGCTGAAATATGAAATTAGTGCCCAGTGTTCAGGAGAAGCCATGGCTGCAGGGTGGCGCACCCACGCAGATATCCCTCTGACCACATCACAGCCAGCTCCGCCCCGGCGGTTCTGGGCGGTGAGGCCTGCTCTCTTGTTAATGGCGAATAAACACATTCTTGCATTTGATGACACGCCGGACTCCCGGCGGTTCGCCCGCAGCACAAGGCAGGATCGGGCCTCTGTTGTTAAATGACGGATGTGAACGAGGGTGTCACAGCTTCAGCATTTTTGTGACAGAAAGATTAAAGGCGCTACGATTGTTCCCTCATCTTGCAGCCAGGCGAGAAGGCTAATGATGGCAGATCATAAAGGGGAAGGAGGTATCTTCATGGAGGGCAGCAGACTTACACAGGGAGGTCAGAGGAGTTGCTGGTCAACACAGTGAATCAAACAACCAATTTGGTGACACATGTCTAATGTCTGACAAACACGATAGTGGGTCCCGTAAACTCCCACTCTTCCACAAGGCTGTGCCTTCTGGCTGGTGTGGCCTCCACTGGCAGTGAGATACGGCTGCAAGGATCACCGTTATGTCTTTGAGCAATGACCACTACAGCAGAATGTCATTGCAGCAGAAATTAGGAAGGGTTGCAACTTACACAGAGGTGGCAAGTCATGGTTCAGACAATTCAGGATCTTTCTTTAGCTGGCATTTTAACAGAATACTGTAAGTGTTTTCCAGGAATGTACAGGTTTTTATTTATCAGACTTTATTTCACCTATCTGTCTACTACGGTCTTATCTACCTACCCACCTTTACATCCTCCATACCGTCCTACCGTCTAGCCTACCTACAATCGTACCTACTATCCGTCAAGCCCAGTCCATCCATCAGGGCAATTGTCCGTCATTGTCTGTTCCTCATTTAAAACTGCTCTATATTTAATAGATTTGTAGTGAAATTTTCCCAGGAAATTGCCCAAAAAGGGTTGTGAAGCTCAGCCTCAAAGTGGATAAAAATGTGGTACTTTTAGTGTTGTAGTTCAGCCATTTTCCCCAGGTTCATTTACCAGTTCCAAAACCCCTCAGTGTAAATTACCTTGAGAAATAACGAGATTTGGTTAAGTGTAAAACAGACTTTTAATGCCGAAAATGATCAAATGTTACAAGCCTGGCAAGTCATACAAATGGAACAGAAACATAGTGACATTCACCGTCCAGCGCTGGGCTTTTTTTTTTTTTTTTTTACGTGAGCTGGGCTGGCCTCACCTTCTGCAATGTAGCTGAAAATAAAGCATGCAGTCAAACTTGCCCCAAAGGTTTAAACCTGCAACAAGAGGGTCATTTGGGATATCAGTGAAGCACGGGGCAGCTTAAAGACTTCCCCGGGGTAAACAACATGAGCAACAGTCATGTGTTCATCAGATTCTTATCATCATCCTCCCTGCCTTTAATCTTTGTCAGCAAAGGTGATTATTTGGATCCGGACATTTTCACAGAGCCTTGCTATTACATTTTGATTACCTCAAAACGTGCATAATTGGGAAAAAAAAAAAAAAGCATCTGGTTTGTGTTTAATCTTGTTTTCCTCCCTGACTCTGCTGCAGATATCCACACATCTGTTCTCATGGAACCACCCATCTCTAACATGTTTACATACATGGCACATTTGAATCTCCACTGGCCAAATGGAAATGGGATTGGCCTGCCAGCACAAGCAGCTCGGACCCACACAAAGGAAGAGAGGTTGTTTTTGTCTTATTGAAATGTAAACCTTCAAGCATGCCCCAGCATTTGCATGCCTCTGAATGGTCACAGGACTAGGGGGATGGCCGCAGTGGTTTTAGCTGCTTGTGTGTGCTGCGGTGCGGCTTTTGAATGACAATGGTCCCCCCACCTCCCCAACTTTGTTCAGATCACACTCCCTCCTCCCTCTGATGGAATGACACCTCCAAGCTTTGTGACTACAGTTTGCTATTGACCCAATGAGTCGACTGGAAATATTTAAACCGTTATGCAGCCTTAGAGATGTTTGCATTCCACAGCTTGTCCCTCCCATCACACTAGATATTTGGGTCCTTCTCGTTTCTGTTGACTGTAGCGCTCACACACGGGTCCCCATTCTGCGTCTGTGCTGACACGTTGAGTCCACGCGTTAAGAAGGGAGCGAGAAGCAGCGTCGGGTTTTGCAGTAATAACGTAGGATAAGCGTGTTTTGGTCTGCCGCTCATGTGACTGTAGCCATGTGTATTTAAAGTAAGACCTTAAACTCCGGGATTATCCTGTTGTTGCTGATTCAGGGATTTTTCCTTCTGTTTTCGTTTGATGGACCCGGACTTAAAACTTGCGCTTCGTGACTGCACATTTGGCGTGTTTTCCAAACGTAAACACAATTATGCCGCAGCCATAGCTGCAGAAGACGCATTGCAACACGATGAGGCCAGGCAAGAGTTGATTCACTTTTTTTTTTCTTTTTTTTTTTTGTGCAGCACCATCAACAGATTTTCTGCAGAACCCCTGACTTTAATCGGATCATGTTCACAAATCCAAGATATACAGAACCTTGCAAAAGGAGTCGCACTCCTTTAGCTTTCCCTCACCCGCGTTGTGTTGTTGCTGCCGTCATCACCATGTTTAATGTTTGCTTTGGGATGATGACTCGAAAAGTGCTTTAAATTTCCACTTTTTTTTTTTAGTCTCCGTGGCGATATTTGTTCTCTAATATTCTCTAACAAACCTCTGAGGCCTTTACCGACCACCTACATTTATTTAGAGATGAAATGAAGAACTCCTTTTAGTAATTTGGTGTTTTTTTCAAGCCTCCTATTATTCCAAGTTTTTTTTCAGGACTTCCACATTAAAGGGGAGCGCTAAGTACAAAAACGTGCCGCACATTTCAGATTTTTATTTGTAAAATATTATCTTGCTCATGTATCATTTCCCCGTTCCATCACAACTATGCAAACATTTACATTTGTTGCTTACATGGTGTCCCAATAAAACTTAAGTTTTATATTTCTGCCCTTTGCACATATGAGTCTGCACATATCTTTCACATTATTCCCTGAGTCATTATTGCAACAAGCATTTTTATGACACACAGTCTTGCTGCAGAGTGATCCATGGGAGCTGGGAACAGAGGCCCACAGTGAGGCAGAAAGGGACACTCTGGACGGATCGCATTGGGACACAGCGTTCGTTGGTTGGGATTTATGACTCAATTCAGGGAATCTGTCAATCGTTCAGACTTTCCTTGCCAGGGACACGTCTCTGCGTCTCATGTCGTTTTTACTGCCCAGTCTGAGGCGGGCTGGTATGGATCCTGGTGGAGGCACGTCCAGGTCCAGAGAACAGCCTCTGTGGTGCTTTGATTGGGACAGACGGTGTCCCAGAGGGACAGAGCCAGGTCTGGACTTTATATCTGTTTAATTGCCAAAGCCAGAGCACCTCATATACCGGTGCTCAGACAAACACCGCCACCAGAGGTTTACATGCTGTATTTGTGTTCTCCTCCGTTCTTCGAGTCAATACTTTGCAGAGCTACGTTTTGCTGCAGTTACGACACCAAGACCTTTTGGGTGCGTTTCTACCAGCTGTGGGTGCTGTCCTGTGGACGTTTTAGTACATTTGTATTAATTTCTATCGGTTTCAAGTTATTTCAGTGACTCTTCTAGGTTTTTTAGTCATTAACAGAGGTACAAACAACTTTTATCAGTTGTTAAATTCTGATTTACCATTTCAGATCCTCCAAAAAAAAAGGGTCACATTTTCACCAAGCGAAGACAGTGTGGACTCCTCCGAGACTCAAGTTTCATCTTCTCCTCCTCCCTTGGAATTTACTACACTTGGATCTGCCTCAAAAGTGTCTAGTCTCAGTGTGCACAGAAGGAGAAGCCCCATTGCAACCTCTGCTCTGGAAAGCGCCAGCACAGCACCGACTCCAAATCTGAGAAGCCCTAATGCAAAAGTCTTCCTACAAGTCCTGGGACTTCCTTGAGCATGGGCAGCTCCAGTTTGGGAGATGTTACGTTTACGCGACTGGTTACGCTTCTCGAGGAGGTCAGAGAAACACAAAAACTACACGGACAGTTGCTGAATACCTTGCCTATATGAGACTAGCCCAGATCTCGAGTTCATGATGAGGGGCTGCACGTCAGTGTCCTGTGACATCGTTTTCCTGCAGACCTCGCTGCTTTTCTCCACTAGAGGGTGTGAGGGTCCATTAACAGTTGTCCTGTCACCAAATTTTCCCAACAGAGATACCACGGGCTTCCTGGCCACTCCTGCGATTAATGCTGTTCTTGCAAATATTCATGTGGCGGGTTGAGACCTTCAAAGCTTGGGTTATTGCAAGTAAGTCCTGCTTCAAATCTTTCCCACAACTTTCTTTTTTTTTTCCCATCTCTGCCATATTTTTTAAGAATTTGATTTGAAAAACCAGCATGATCTTTATTTTCCAGGTCACAATTGTGCGTCACTTTGTGATGATCTAATGCGTAAAGCTTTCATAAAATGCATGTAAGTTGGCAGTGCGTAGAGACAAAGGAACACTTTTGAAAGACGCTGTAATGTAATGAGAAATGTCTCGCCTTTATATGCAACAAAATCAACACGATGCTCTGTCTTCCCCTCCGGTGAGTTTGGTGCAGCTCTTATCACAAGCGTCAGCGGGACGTCGTGACCCGTTCCGCTCACTGCCTCAAACGTAACAAGAAAATAGGAACAATGTTTGAGTGCCCTGCTACAAGTAAGGATTGCATGGCAGGACGGGGAAAAAAGAAGAAGCCATTAAGAATATTTCATCTGGCCATGTTGTTTCTTTCACACATTTTGGTCCATCAGCTGGCATTATTATTCCCCCACCTTGTTACCGTAACTTTTAATGACCTGGCTTTCATCACGTATCTGTCGTCTCCGGTCTTTGTCTGTCAAGGACTGAATTAAATCCGGTGTCGAGACTGACATGCAGGCTCGCCGCTGTCACTCCCACCTGCAGGAAGAATGGACCCAAATGCAGGCGGATTAGGACACCTGCAGACACAAAACGGCTGGCTTAAATGTGAAAAAAAA
Organism: Girardinus metallicus; assembly: GCA_903067095.1. Lineage (NCBI taxonomy): Eukaryota > Metazoa > Chordata > Actinopteri > Cyprinodontiformes > Poeciliidae > Girardinus > Girardinus metallicus. The sequence goes on from CAEGAE010010742.1 coordinate 19,658, forward strand.
CGAAGGAAAAAAAAAGGGGGGAAAAACACAAAGAAAGGGGATTTGAGCAGCAGATGGGTGGAGAAGAGGAGTCTGAATGCAACAAGATAGTGGTGTTAAGTTGAGCTCCTGCAGTCTGATGCCAAGTTTGGACGGATAATGGTATCTACCTGGTGAATGGACTGAGAAGAGAGGCTTTTCAGCAACCCTTCCACCTTGCTGTGTAATGTTGAATATAATGGTCCAGTTTAGGAAAAAGGTAAAATAAACGTAGTAAGAGATTTTTTTTATTTTTATTAAAGCACTTCTTTAAAAGGATTCAAGGCGCACTATCTCTGTCATAAAACACTTTTTTAAAATACTGTTAGATCCAAAAGCTCATATTTTTGACTTAACTTCAGTGTTGTCTAAACTGGAAATAATCAAATTCAAGCATGTATTAAGAAATTATTATTTATGAAATTCTGCCTCTTCTATGACTTGTGTGCACAATGACAGCCCAGTGATGGAAAATGACCATCAGACACAGACAGCGGCTGAAGCATTTGTCTCTAAAAAAAACAACATTCAAAGAATTAGGAAGGAAGATGAACACTTCTGCAACGTTAGTGTGCACGCAATTGGCTGATACCTATAGAAAACCTGTCCCAGTGTTCTCAACTTTGCAATTTTGGAAACTCTTCCTCCATGAGACAAACGGTGGGTCCAAAAAACACTCGCCTGCAGCACGGTCATTTGCCGTCCTCTCTGTGTCCAGGCTGCTAAAGAACTGCACAAGTGCAAAGCTGCACCAGCAGCATTTAAGCACAATATTTTGGGGGCTAAAACAAGCAGCTGCATTTCTTTCTCTCTTTTTGGTCTATTTATATTGTAAATGTGGGTTGTATACAAAAGATTTAAGCAAAATCTGTTAGTGTGACCTCTTCTGAGGTTTCCCTCAGAAAACTTGCTAAGCCCGATGGTTGGGTACCAGGGCAGTCATTCACCCAGCGGCCTGTCGTGTTTTTGAGTTTAAAAAATGCTTAAAGTTGACAGTAAATGTGAAAATATCACTCGATAATTATGTGTTATTGAAAGATTGGACTGAACCCCAGCTATAAAGTCTTAAAAATGCAAACATTTAAAAAAAAATTTTTTTAATAAATAAGCAATGCTTAGCCTGGAGGGGGCACAAGCAGAGCCTGGTGGCCCACCAGGCTTATAATAGACTGGGGGAAACCCTGTCTTCTGAGTTAGTGGACCGAGTGCCGTCTGGCCGTTCAGTTCATGTTGGCCACGCTTCCACATGTTAATAGTCGCCTTGTTCAGCTCGGCTCTTCTTTCTTCGCAGTGGAGGACAGGCAATTTCTGGTAAGCTACATAGCATCAAACTGATGCATCACATGCTTCACGCGCAAACGTTAGCAACTGGGTACAACTTAAAACTTCCGACAGAGTCCGCGCCTCCAGGAAGCAATCGTTTCTCAATAGCAGAGAGTCCAAATCCTCTGGATGAAGAGAAAAGTAGAACAAAGGGCTGATTTTTACCAAGCTACACCAAGCACACCACGGGATTAAAAATGAAACCATTCTGTTCTCTTAAGTGCAAGAAGGACGGGGCGTCAAACTCAATAAGTAATTCAGTGACAAATTATTAATGTCACTATTGAGTAAAAGAAGGAAGCTTTTTTTTTTTTCCAGCAGCCTTCAACCTTGACACCTGAACTCAGGTAATGCTGCCAGGTCCCTGCTAAACTCATCGGTCATGATTTCATCTTCATCACCTTCAACCGAGCAGGATCTACTCCGAAGCAGCTGGAAACGCCTCCTCCCATGTCACACACTCTACGCCGCAGGTGTCAAACTCCAGTCCTCAAGGGCTGCTGTCCTGCAGTTTTTAGATGTGCCACAGGTACAAAACACTGGAATGAAATGGCTTAATTACCTCCTTCTTGTGTAGATAAGTTCTCCATAGCCTTGCAAATGACCTAATTATTCTATTCAGGTGTGGTGCAGCAGAGGCACATAATTTCATTTCCTAACCTGGGTACGCAGCGTCTACCTCACCTCCTCACACCGTAGTTCTTGACAATGAGTTTCACACATTCTCAATTAACAGAAACATGCTTTCCCTGTTGTAGAAGCTTTGACATCTCGGCTTTCAAGCAATTTCTCATAAGCTCAATTGATCTCCAAAGCAAAATATCTCTGGAAGATGTTATGTTTTAAAATTAATGTAAAAAGTACAGTGCTGAACTCGGCAACTCGGTTAATTGAACCTCCTAATAAGAGTTGATGATAAATTAAACCTTCACTCTTTTCTCCCTCCATTCTTTCATACTTTTTTGGTCTTCTTGGATACGGAGAAGCTATTAGTTGTTCTGTCTTGCTCTG
>CAEGAE010010744.1:0-69552 GCA_903067095.1 Girardinus metallicus
TAAAATCCAAACCACTTCCAAACTATTGATCCAGCTGTTTCTCTTCGGAACTAGACTAGTTCATCTGATTCCTCTTCAGTTACCGTCTCATTCAGCCGCCCAAACTCTGCTGTCACCATGTTCATTTTCTCCGCGCAGCGTGATTGGTAGAAAATTTTCAGGTTGGGAGGGGGGAGGGACTAGTGATGCATTCATAGGGTGTCGGATAAACCGTACTCGCAGTGGATTTGACGGGGAAAGTTTATTATTTGAACGATAATTTATACTCGATGGTTGCGAAATAGCCATTTTAACGATCGTAAATTGAAAATATCGCGATACATCGAGTATACTCGATATATCGCCCAGCCCTACGTCTGACTGAAAAAATAAAAAACAATCGCCATTTGCCAAAAGTCGTGTACAGAACCCAACATGTTGAAGAAAAAAGTTTTCACTTGTGGAAGACTAAGTGAACCCACAGTAAAACATGAAGGTGGTAGCATCATGCTGTGGGAATGCTTTTCTTCAGCATAAAAAGCTGGGTAAAAAAAATGTATCAAAATGAGTTCATTTGTGGCTGCACAGTGGCGCAGTAGGTAGCACTGTTGCCTTGCAGCAAGAAGATCCTGGGTTTGATTCCCAGCCTGGGGTCTTTCTGCATGGAGTTTGAATGTTCTCCCTGTGCATGCATGGAGATGGGCACCAGCAGCCCTACCGACCACACTAGGGACAAGGGTGTACAGAAGATGGATGCATGGAGTTCATTTGTAACATTGAATTGAGTTTGCCACACTTAATAGACTAATATATTTACTTAATTTGAGTAGTTGTAACAAATCAACTAAGTTTTTTTGATGGGTTTCTTTTTTCTGTGTAGAGAATTATTCGATTTGAAGAGAAAATCAATGTTCACAGAAAAACCAAGGGAAGCGCCTGGGGCATTTTGCAAAGAACAGTGGACCTGAAGACATATTAAACAACAGAATGTTTCTTTGCCAAAACTGTGGCAAAGAAATAGTATAGGTGAAACTCCACCGAACAAATTATCTATTTGAGATATTTTTTTAATTGACAAAATAGAAATACTATGTGGAAGGGTTTCTCTTCCATCTAACAATGAAGTTTGTGATTGTTATTAAACAAATCTAAAATGTTCAAAATGATAATACTTTAACAAGCCACTATTAGCTGGAGTCTGTCAGAAATACTCACAGATGATGCCACCGAAGTAGACTGTGAGGGTGTGGAAAAGAGGAGGCTGTCCCATTAGAAACAACTATGATGTTCTAAAGAAAATACACACTGCGACAGCACTGTTACAACCACACCGCATTATGACCAGGACACAAAATTGATACAATCATCCCATGGCTACACGGGAAGCTACCACTAGAGCAGGCCGGCTGTTCGCAGGAGGACCAGCCGCATATCTGTTCCTGCTCCCGGGTCAGGAAGCGGCGGCCAGCAAGGCCACAGAGGAGCCTCACTGAGGATGCTGATGGTGATTCTCACGGCCACAGCACGTAACAGCTTAGCCAGCGTGCTAGCGGCAGCACATTATACGTACACACACATATAAGTATACAGATTCAAACAGACCTTAAGTACATATAAAATGACAACAGTCCACTTCAGAGTGAGGCTCCTTGGGAGGTGACAAGCTGTCAATCATGAAGCTAGCAGCAGAAGCAGGCAGGCCGCGGTCGGCTCCGGTTTGTCACCCTAACATCTCTAGCTAGTCACAGAAACGACGGTGACATTGACATGCATTCAGTTTACCCCCTTTCCACAACACGCAGCTATTATCTGTTAATGTTAAACAAGTCCGTGTTGTGTTATAAAGCCCCCCACCCCCCGCCTCACCTCTCAGTGTCGGACTCCAGCAGCGCTGACGGGAGCCGCTGGCTTTGATGGGCGGTCCGGGAACGATTCGACTGTTTTGGATTTTTTTCAATCTCAACGTGACAGCATAACCCACCGTGTCAAACCAGAGCCGGACTCTACGGCTGAAATATTGTAAAAACGTTTGCAATATTTTATTATGTAAAATTGGAATTAATTTGTTTTTCTAAAGGTAAACTTACACCGTTCACTCACTCAGGACCGAACGAAATGGCTCCCAGAATCGAAACGAGCTTCACATTCACGGCCTATTGCAGTCTTTCCATAGTCTTCCCATGAAAACAAAAGTCAGGCATCAAAAGTAGAACCCAGATTCAAAAAAGATGTCGCACTGTGTAGGACAAAAATAATCAAAAATCGAGCAGTATAAAAAAAGTAGAATTACTCGCGTACTCTGATGAAATATGGCAACTTGTGTGAGTGTACGTCACTCAGCCTCAGCACCGTTAATTTTTATTCGTAATATTTTGTGAATAATACATCTACATGAAGGGTTAATAAGCGAGGCAATACATTTAATCACTTAGAACACAGACACAAAAAAAGAATAAAGCTGCATTGGAATTGTCTCATATTTTTGTTTCCTTTTGTTTTCCTTTTTTATGAACTTGATACATAGACTTAACTACAAACAAGAAGAGCTACATGAAACTAAAATTTTGAGATACACTAAAAGATATTATGAAATCTAGCTGCTGGGAAGTAGAATAGTGAAGACATTAAGGGTGGTTTAAACGTGTTCAGTGCATTTACTCTGCTATTTAGTGTGTGTGACAATTAATGTACTCTGACTGCACACAAGTCACACAGTGATGATGCAAGCATCCACATTTAGTGGATAATCCTACCAAATTCCACACTCAGGTTTTTCTCCGGTAATCACTCTTTCTGTGCAGTGACTGACAAAATTATTCACACCCCTTAAACATCTTCACACTTAATTATAGCCAGAAATGTCAATGTATTTTATTGGGATGTTAAGTGGATAGAGCACAAATGGAATAAAGAAGAAGTTTCAAGATTTTTCTTTTTTCTTACAAATAAAACTCTGAAAAAGGTTATAGCCTGGATATTTATATGTGATTGAATGTCATTATAAATCCAGCTGTTCTTCAATAACCTCAGAAGAGTTAGAGAACAAACAGCAGCATGAAGAACACAGCACAGGGCGAGGAGTTTAAAGTAGGGTTAGGTTATAGATCAATATCATGTCCCAGAGAACTGATTAATCGTCTTGAGAATGAAAGCTTGGTGCAACTGCAGACCTACCAAGACATGGTGAGGGTGACAGAAAGAAGCAGCCAAGAGACCCTCAAGACAGAGACCTAAACTACAAATATTTAGCTGAATATTTTATGTATTTGACATACTGGCACCACAGGATTTTTTTGTTTTGTTTTGCTTTGTTTTGTCCTGACATGTATTTTATTTTATTTTTAATTCAGAGAGGCTGTGCCTACCTTCACAAACTCACAAACTTGTTTCCAGTTGTATTGTCACAGTGATGAAGTCTGTTTTTAATTTACCTTGGAAATATACCCTATCCCCTTCCCCTCCCCCGTCCACACACCCTTCCCAAAACCACATTTTATGGAAACTTTTGCTTACTGTCGGCACATCGACACTGAAAATATTTAAAACTTTAACAGATTCTGTGGTGGGTTTTAGCTTCTTGGAAATTAGAAAGAAAAAAAAGACGTTTGTCAAGAGCTAACACTGGAACCTATAAGATTTAATCTAATGATTCTGATTATACAGCATAAAGTAACAGGCAACAGATCAGAGTTCTTTTGAGAGTAAATGATTTCTCAAACATGAATTAGGGAATCAAAGCAACACTTCAGGTAAGTCCAGGGAATAACATAACATTATGCGAAGCTCAAGCTGATCTTTTTTACATAATACTAATAATCTAGACATTTTATTCTTTAGTTTTGCGAATTATTTTAGTGGGCGGGGCTAAGACCATTTCACTAAAAATGATTGGTCGACATCTGACAGGCGTCAAAATTGATCGATTGCATTGTCAAGACACTGTGACAGGGTCAGATGATGACAGCTGATCAGGTCCAGTTTTGTACCTCTTGTGATGTCATCAACTCAAATACAAACAAAGCAGAACAAGGTGATTTTTTTTTTCTTAAGCATACTTTTTAAAACCTTTGTGAAGCAATGTTAACCCATACAGTGTCACCTACCTGTGTTTTGTTAGATTACATTAGTTAAAAAAAAGAATCTTTAAATCTTTATCTTTAAAGCAGTTGATATCTGCAGCATCTAGACCATAACCTGCTAGTTCTGCTTGTATAATAACAATAATAAAATAAAAACATTAATTATTGTCCTGGTCATGTGTCACACCAGAAGGAGACAGAGACACACTGCATATGTATTTGGTTTTATTGAAGAAGAGAGATATGAACAGGTGGCCTGTTTCAAGGCACCTTAAAATGTACAACAAGGGCTGAATCATTTATTTATTCCGAATACAAAAATACACATCTCAGTGACTCCAAATTGTAATAAATAGGTAACCATGCATTCTAACCATAAAAAGGCACAGAAAACAGTCACTTATAGTAGTCATAGAAATTATCAACTACTTTACCAAAATCATCCAGATAAGTAATACAGGTGAGAACTGTAACATTATATTCCAACTGTGAAAACACAATACAAGTTATATCATTAAATCTTAGGCAATAAATATGCAAATATTGTCTGTAGCTACATGTATAGTCTTACAAAAGGAAACCTGTGCCATTGTAAACGTAATGTAAACAAATGAAACTCACTTTTCTTTTCTCCCGTCACTTAAACACACACACACACACACACCCTCACACAGCAAAAAAAAAAAAGAAAAAAAAAAAAAGACGTCTTGTACAGATCCGCGTGGGTTCAGTTGGTTGTGGTAGAAACCAGGCAGTTTGCAGCATTATTTACAGACCAGTGGGAAACCCAGCATGGGAGGACAGTGGTGACTGACTTCCACTGTTAAATATCAAAGAGGAGAACTCTCTGGTCTAAAACGGCGACGGAGTTTTTCAGAACTCGCCTGGTGTCCGGCGGTACTGAGAGGCTATAAATGATCCCTTATCAAGGACTAGCACTGCAATGGGATGTCAGCTCTCATAAAACTAATATCTTTGGCAGCATGATAAGAAAATAATACACATATTTATGTCTTTAAAGATTAAATATGGTTCGATTTTGTGTTCAAATCAGTGAGGAGCTCCACAGTCAACCGAACTGATTGTCGCTGTAAGAAAGTGTCGAGCTTCAGCTGCCTGCTTTGGGAGTTGACGTGTGTTAGATCGCCCCCTTGTGGGACTCTACAGATAACACACGATGATGCATTCAGTCACTTTTAGGGGGGCATACAGTCCCTCAAAACAGAAAAGTTGAACCGGTTTGTTTTGTTTTGCATCTGCATTAAACGCAGAAAGTACTTTACAAAACAATTCATACTGTTTAGGTTTTTATATGATTAATTACATTTCTGCCACAAACTTCAATGCTTTTTAATAAGATTTTATGTGGCGAACCAACGCTCAGTAGCATATAACTAGAGTGCAAAGAAAATGAAAAAGAATATTTTTTTTAGCAGTTTTTTTTTATACGAATAAAAATGTAGAAAGTGTTGCATGCATTTGTACTCACCCCGTTTTTAGTCTGATGTCTCTAAATAAAATAATATGCAACCAATTTCCTACAAAAGTAAGTTAAGAGTAAAAACTTTAGCAAACTCTGCTCAGAGCTGTTTGGCATATATGTGTTGAAAACTAACAATACATGCAACCCTGAAAACACCAACTCCATAGTGAAACATGGTGGTGGCAGCATCATGGATTGGCGATGTTTTCATCAGCAGGGAAAGAGAAACTAGCCATAGTTGATGAAAAGATGGATCGAGACGGGGAAATAACTGCAAAAGACTTGAGAGTTGAGACTTTGTCAGAAGACACATCCAAGGTGACAATGCTTAGATCTACGTAAATCCATGTGTTAAAACGGCCCAGCAAAAGTCCACATCTAAATCCAAGATTTAAAAATTGGAGGTTTAAAAAATTTCTCCATCCAATTTGCAAGATTTTGAATCTTTAGGTCACCGAAAGTGGTTCTCCATGAATATTGACTCAAGAAGGTAAAATAGTAATGCATGCCACACTTATCAGAAACAACTGAAAGCCATGCAGGTGAGTTGCTGTCAACTCACCACATGAAGTACATTGAAGGTTGTGGCACCAAGTGGTATGAATTGCACTGTAAGACACTGTAAGTGTAATATCAACTGAAAGGGCTACACTAGCTACGTTTCCATTGATCATATAGTTGGGCAAATTGGGATAGCAAAAATAAATTCAACTAATGTAAACACTACGATTTTGAAAAAACTCAAGTTTTTCGAAAAGAAAAGGTTTTGAGTTAGGATGAGGTGGTTACTCCGCCGTATTGAAATTACCGTATTTCATGTAATTGCACGTGACTCGCATCACACGAGTCATGTGATCAACAACCAGATGTTACTACTGGCGGAAATGACAAAGAAGAAGACAGGAAGTGGCAGGAGGATGATGGTGCAGAATGTTTTTTAATGACGCTGTACAATCTTATTCACGTGGGATTTTAATTCTGTGTCTTATTAAGTGGAAACACCGCAACTGCAACTTGACTTCAGTGAAATGCCAACAAGGTTTTGCGCACATTTGTAATGGAAACGCAGCTACTGCAAAGCTAAAATTACCAAGTATTATTCCTTTGACTCAGTTATCAAATGTCAGGTTGTATTGGAAGAAATGAAACAAGCTTTATCGTCTGTCTTCCTCTGTTCTTTCATAATGTTTTATAGGCCTGTAATGAAGGGATGAATGCATCTGAATCTGCAAATCTAACAGGGTGTCAAAATCTGCAAAATATTGATTCGTTTTTTAAGGAAAAGCAAAAAAAAAAAGGCAAAAATACGGATTGTTTTGCAGCTGAACTTATACAACTGCTTGCATGTCAGGCTACTAACTGTCTGTGCACACAAATGCACAAACAAACATTATGATACGTGATAACAACAGTCACGTCTGCCTAGTCAATCCATTCACAGACAGTCTTACTAGAGTATCATCTTGGAAGCACAAAGGAGCGAATCTACAAACAAATCAACCACTGGAAGAAGTCTGGAGCATGTAAGAAACAGCTGTGGGGTCAAACTTTAAAAATTCTCCCAGACTAACAAAGTATAGAAACAAAAAACCATAAACATAAATAAAAACACAAATTTTAGATGTTTTTTCCCCCCACAGATAGAGATCATTTTGCAAAGTTTAAGAGAGAGAAACAAAACAAGAGATCAGATATTGCACCATCATTAGAATACAACAATGTTAACATGTACAAGAGAGCGGAACAAAATCAGCAATGCACGACTGTTTAAGGTGTTTTACACTCTGTCCAAAAGGGGGAGCGCTTCACAAATGCATGCCAAGTCAGCAAAACTACAAAATGCATAAGGCTACAACACTTACAAACATCGTTTGCATCCACTTGTTTACCGTATGTACAGTGCATAAGTATGTACAAACCTAGCATCACATCTAGAAATATACCCTGTAATGCCATGGACCTTAAAGAAACTAACAGGAAAAAGTTTCTATCAATGTGGAAATAGAAGAAGAGCAACTGCTTCGTTACATATTCAAAACTGGTTACCTAATTGCTATCTTGCATTAGTTAAAACTGCCAAAAGATACAAAGTTGAGGTGATTTTTTTGTTGTTGTTTTTAATCTATGTAATGATATGAGGATTTGCACTTGCATAAAGCAAGATGTGAAAAGTGCCTTTTAGGTATTCCTAACAAAAAAACAAACAAAAACAACTGAACAACCCTTTAATATATTTGTCTGGCCCCTGACCAGCAGCGTCTCCTTGGAAACTGTTAGTTCCCAATCTGAGCGGATCCTCACAATCCTCGAAACAAAATCACCAGGTTTTCCTCCAACATTCACTTTGGTTCTGTTTTCACATCTACGGACAACAACTCCACCAATTCCTACCTCATCATTCATCTTCCTATGATGACCGCCGTGAAGCACGTTTTACAACAAATGACTGAAAGTATGGCACTTGACAGAAATCTTTGACACATCATAGTCATGCTAGCAAAAATAAATTAAATTGAGCAAGAGAGGGGAAAAAAAAGCACACCATCTTGGTTTCAGTAGTAACAAATGGCATCGTAATACTTAATAAGACATGTAAAACTTCTTCAAGTGTTATCTTGCACACCAAAAAATCAAGACACTAATCATGCAGTTAAAGATACTTAAAAGTTTAGCAAGCGTAGCATGCGACCGCGCCCTGATGGCAGATGGAGATGTTTGTTTTTCTGCTTTAGTGCTCAAGATTCATCTGCAGTTCAAGCTCAACTCCAACTAAAAGTGAACCCCAAACTCATGGAAGTCTTAGTTATGCTACTAGTTCATCAGACAACTAGATATTAATATGGATTCTTGCATACTTGATAGTGTGCTTGAGTGGTTATTAACTTTGAAATGGCTTTTTTTGTTGCTATGAAGATTCTTGACTTCCATTTTGAACTTTCCTCAGCTTTCTGGACTGTCATGTTGGCACCGCAGCACGAACACGCACACACACGCACACACAGGCACACTCGCACGTCCTGGTCCCGTCCGCACCGTCACGAAGGCGCTCACAGCGGAGCGGTTAAAGCCGGCTCGACTTGAATACCCGTCTCCTCTCTCTTTCTCTCTGCCTACGGTGCTCCCAAACTCCCACGTTAGGGGGGAATGTGTGGCTTCCCCCTCTCTGGTAGTTATTGCTCCCAGGTTAAAGGTCGACCATGGATACCTTGGCCAGCTCCTTAGTTCCCTGGAGGATTCTCTTCATATGACCCACTTTCGATATCCCCAGATCCTGAGATCCAACAAGGAGACAAAACAGAAGAAGTCAAGCACTGTGACCAAACACAAGCTAGTATGAGGAGCTGTTAGGGATTTCTGTGGCTCCTATTTCCTATTGTGTGTGTAAAGATGCAAAACACTACCGCTATAGAACAAAGGAAGATCTGCTCTGCAACAATGACTGCGTTTCCATGGACCAGGAAATTGAAAAATAGGAATTCCAAAAATTAGCTTAATGGAAACATGCCAATTTAAAAAAAAAAAAAAAAAAAAAACGTAAAAAGTTTTTGCGATTGGATGTGGTGGTTTTTCATCTGCATCAAAATTAGTAGTTTTCACAGAAGTGCAGTGGAAACACTTTCTCGCATTACACGAGTCACATGACCAACAGCCGGATGTCACCACTGGCGGAAAAGACAAAGATGACAGGAAGTGGTAGGCATGTTCCTTAATGACTCACTGCGTGAACAAACTGATTTGCGTGTGATTTTGATCACGTTTTATTTAATGAAAACATCGCAATTCTGAAATTGTGTTTTTTTGACATTAGCGGAACGTCGACAAAGTTTTGTGTACATTCATAATGGAAATGCAGCTATTGACACATTTCATGAACTAGAAAGTACAACCTAGGAGTGAGTGCATAAACACTCATGATAAAACAATAAACATGAGAAACAATAAACATCAGTTTATTATTTCTCAGACACAAAACCACCTTCCCTAAAAAGGAAAAGTTAAGCGTGACATGAGGACGACTGATTGGGATCGGTCCTGGTGCTGGATTTGGTTCTTTACTGGTTTTCACAAAACCAGTAAAGAACCAGTAAAGAAGCAGAAAGTGTTATCACATCCTAGACTGATGCTGGGTTTTATTCATAAGCACATGTATTTTCATCTTTTAAAAGTTGGATATCAAATAATATCTTTCCCCCCATTTTTATCCAAACCTGAAAACATTATTTTGTTTTTTGTATTTTTAAGGTTTTTCAAACAGGACTGGTCACACGCCAGACCAAAGGCCCTTTTACAAGAGAGAAACTCAGTGCTTTGTACACAAGATAATACTACAAAAACACTTGGGAGCATCAATTATAATTTGGTTTGCACACTAAAGAATTTAAACAGAAGTAGAACAAAAACAAAAGTCCTGCTTCACTGCACTGAATGAAGACATTTGTCATTCAGTGCAGTGAAACAATTAGAATGAGTCATTTAACAGAGACTTAAAACAGAATAAACATGTAAATAAGCAAAAATATGAATTGGTCAAAAGTAAAAAAACAGTCATCTGGCTGTCAGATGTTTAACAGAGACACCCTTGCGTTATTGGTTCATGCTAAATTTGACGATACGTCTTTGTGTTTTAGGAGGAGCTGCTCGGTCCAACCAGGCATTTTGCACAGATGAATTGTTGCCATGAAGGATTTCTCAGACATCCATGAAAGAGTCAAGGCAACACTCCAGGTATGTTGTTGATGAGCGAAAAACATTATAGCATGATGTGAAGCTCAAAACAGATGATTTTACACAATACTGCCCCTGGAAACATCACAGGTCACCAGATTGTGGTCTTCCGACAAGTCGCTCAAGCTAGACATGAATCCCCTTCCACCCCCCCAGTGTCTTCTGCTTCCCTCCTGGTCAGTAAACACAGTGTTAGTGGGTTAGCAGGTCTCATCACTGAGCAACAGCAGACAGTGGAAGCCAAGCAGAGCGATGCAGCAGGGAGACATGGGACAGGCCACAGAGTCATAGAGAAGCAGCACACCGACAGGAGACAGGTAGAGCTGATGGTTGGACTCACTACGAGCTGTAAACACCAGTGTGTGTGTGGGGGTGTGTGTGATTACCTTTAGGTCCCTCCTCTCCAGGTGCAGCAGCTCTGAGCCTCGGATGTCATGCCGTATGAAGGTGTCTCTGTACTCCCCAAGACTCAGCTGTTCCAGCCAGACGCCCACCTCCTCTGTGCCCCACCTCTCCACTGCTCACACACACCCGCGCACGCGCACCCCCGCACACACACACACACACACACACACACACACAAAGCAGAGCAGAGAGGGGCTCAGAGCGCCTCGCAGGTACCACTTCACCTGAATCTCTGACTCATTTCACCCAGGATCTTTCGCGCACACACACACACGCGCACGCACCCCCACACACACACATGCGTATGGAGATGGCATCACAAACAAGCACACACACACACACACACCACACACAGAAAAGCTCACAGATGGGCTCAAACTGGTAAATTACAGGTGAGGAAGAAGGAAGGATGGAGAGAATGCGGTGGCAGCGGTTTGGCAGGGAAAAGATGAAGAGGCTGATAGGTGGTAAGGAGGATGCATTCCGTTTCAGGTGAGAGTTTGGGGTGAGTACAGATGAAGGGGGGGTCAGGGAGGAGGTCATGCTTCAACTAGGCCTGTCACAATAACAAATTGGCCCAGTAGTTATTGCAATAAACAATAATATTGTTGTCTTGAGACCATTTTCAAGTCATAATGCCAAAATAATGCAAATTCACCTGCTAACAAACATTTAACACTGGAACTGGAAGACATTTTAAATATTAAAAATAAATAAAGAAAACACCTACAAAGAACAAACAAAATGGACGCTCAAGTCTTTGCAAACTAGACTGATTAAAAAAAAAAGGGGACAAATTGAGACCAAAGTACCAAACTGAAAACTTCAGTCATCCAGTGTTTGGTAGAAAGAGAGAGAGAAAAGAGAAAAACACTGAACCATGCAAATGTTTTTTAATTCATCATGAGATTAACTGATTTATTGATTTATTGATTATTGCAACAGGCTTAGCATCAACTGGGGTTGGGACACAGAAAACGGAGGAGGAGAGATGAGGCAGAAGCCTGAGTGGTCTGCAGGAAGTTCAGCCTGAGGTGACAGGAAGACCCTTCCCCCTACCCATCTGGACAACTGATCCAGCCTGACGAGCTACAACCGGATCACCTCCGCTCTTCCACAAACCGGAGGGGAGCATGAATGAAGGGGTGGGGTTGCAGGTTGATGGTTCGGGATGTAACACCTCAACCACACGCCGTTTGTGTCACCAAGCATTTCCACCTCTATGTGTCAACTTCATGCACGTCCTTATCTAAAGGAAGCAACGCGGCCTCCAAAACACCATGTTATGCTTTGGGCTAATTGACCTTTGACCCTTCCTGAGCAGCTGTAGGTAGGTGTGTCTGCTCAGAGAGGTGACGGTGCGAGCGCCCCTACCTGACTGAGGGCTCGTCTTCTTGGCGGCCTTCTCCTTCTTGAACTTGGGCACTATGCGGAACACGCTGCTGCGACTGTTCCTCTTGCCGTAACCCAGAGAGGGGTCCTGGTACATAAGCACAGTCAACCTATAGCCTTTCATTTAGCTACTCAACTCTCTTGTTCTCTGGAGCAATGCTACATTTTAGCAAGACTAGCAGCAAAATGGTGGGAACACTTTGTGAATTAGATGGGGGGATGCACCTGGAAACGTTGTCTTTATGGGGCCCGATGCAGCCTTTTCCCAGTCAATGGCCGCATCGTACACTAGCTGTGTTTCCGTTACAAATGTGAGCAAAACGTTGACGGTATTACGCTAATGTCGAAAAAACAAAATTTTGCAATCCCAATCACACGTGAATAAGATTGTTCACGTGATAAGTTGTTAAAAAACATGCTGCGCCATCATCTTCCTGCCACTTCCTGTCTTCTTCTTCTTCGTCTTTTTCTGCCAGTAGTAACATCTGGTTGTTCACATGACTTGTGTGATGTGAGAAAGTGTTTCCATTGCAGTTTTATGAAACATACTAATGTTGGTACAGCTGAAAAGCCACCTCATCCTAGTGCAAAAACCTTTTATCAATAAACTGGAGCCTTTGTGAAAGTGCCGTGTTTGTTTTCTTAAGTCTAATCGCCGCAATTATTTGGTCAATGGAAACGCAGCTAGTGACTATGAAAAGTATTCATGCCACTCTGGTGTCTTATCTTTTTAGAGCTTTTTGAAAACCAATCATGATCAACCAAATGTGGCCATTTTGACAAAGAATTTTTAAATTACAGTTACGTATCTTGTGATTTATGAAGGGAGTGGCTTGCACTAATCAGAAAGTCAAAGCTGAAACTTTACATTTCTAAAGCAAAATAACCTGCACAGGTACATTAGTTTTAGAGAAAGACTAAATGTTAGGGATGTCCAGCAGGTTTCAAGACTTCCAGTCGTTATTGCTGAACACAAACGTAAACAATACTGGAGCTGAAACGATTAATCGAATGATGAATTGACTATTGAAATAATCAACTAATTTAATAATTGAATAATCATTAAATTGACTATACAGACACAAAAAGTTGTCAGATGAATTCCTTGCTGTAAATGGTTAAGTGTTCACTAAAGGAATGCTGTGATTGCATCTTAGGAAATAAGATATTTATTTTCTTTCTTAAAAAGGAATTGACTTATTTGTTTTGCGCATTTTTAAATATATATTGTATAAAATAAGTTTAAGTGGTCAAAAGAAAAATTTGCAGAATATGCCATTTTTTTCCACCGATTACTTGCCAGAATAATGGATAGAGCAATCAATTACTAAAATAATCGTTAGCTTATCTTAGATAACGATTAGCTAAAATAAGCTCAACTATGAAGAGTTCGCAGTCTCACTGTTTGATTCTGTTTTCATTAGAACCGGGTTGTAATGTGTCGCTGCTACCTCTAGGTGTCAGACTGACACTGACCGAGACTTAAGGACCAGACTCTGACTAACTGGGTTAAGATGGATCCCTGAGCTAGAAAGTTACAGTGACTTCAGCTGGATAAAAGGTTGACATATATATACATCACCTGTTAAAAAACGATTTGTGACGCGACTAAATCTTATGGTGAACAAATCTAGCTTAAGCTAAGACATAATGGGAAAAATGCTCTGAAGTTGTTAACAGGATTTACACAGTAAATGTGTTAAGGTTTAGTTCATTTCTTTTGGTACACTAAGTATTTCATGCGTATATGTCGGCTCTGCTGGCATGAATGGATAACTGCAATTGCTCAGAGCGGCAAAGAGGCCAGTTCCATGTTTTTGGACGTTGTTGCTTTTTTCCACTCAAATTAGTGTCAATAAAAGGTTCATTTCTAACTGTGAAAACGTAAAAGCAAAAAAAATCTCTAAAAAAACTAAAACATGTTTTTAATGGCTCTATGATTAGTCTTTGCTGATTAATTTTTTTTTATCTCTTCTATAGATGTGTATTTTCAGTTTTTAAGAGGAGGTTGGCTGTGTTTGCAACATAAGAACAATTTCTACCAATTGTATTTTGACCTCTATAACTAAAGAGTGAGATAAACTTCAATCTCTGTTTGGATTTACATGCTGCGTACGGATTGTAATGGTTATTTTTCAGATGACAGGTTCACCTACTTCCCTACTCTGTTACATTGTCTGATGTTTATATCTGTGTACATGAGCAGACCTGTCTCGGCTGTGAGAAGCAGGATCTGCTGACAGAGACTGCTTACCTCCTCGTCGTTGGGCTGCAGTATGTGGTAGAGCCAGGGGATTTCTCCCAGTTTGCCCAGTTCAACATCCAAGCTCTGCAAAGCACTGGACAGCTGCTCCTCCTCAGGCGGGTCCAGTTGCTGCCAGAAGCAGGAAAAGTCAACTCAGTTTAAAAAAAAAAGAAAAAAAAGCAATAAAACCAGAAATTTTGGTCAAACCAAAGATAATATATACATATATAAAGAAGAGAATCAATTCCAGAACTAACCAGAGAGACTCGTCCCAACAGAAGAGACTCGGTCTCGTTGTGGAGCGCCTTGACGGTGCTCGCCACCTCGATAGCAGTGTTCCTCGTCAGACTCTGGAGAAGGAACACAACCAGTAGTGAGGCTCACGTCACGCAATGAACGGCTCATTAAAACATCCTGAATATGACAAGATGTGTTTCCTGTTACAAGTTAAATAATCTGCCAGTGGAACTAGCACTTTTTTTAATCAACCTTAAGAAACTATTGATTCAAAACAAGCTCCTACGTTTTGCTTAAAAATTGCTTGTAAGTTAATTTTATCTTATTTTAAATGTACAAAGATATTTGCACTGGAAACTAGACAAAAATATTGAGTAACATTTTCTGTCTTTTTCTGTATTTTTTACAAATGTGTAAAAAAACATATTTTTAGTAAAAGTTACATAGTGCAGCTTTAAATCTGCTGTTTTAAAACTGACTGTAGTAATGTGCAGTCCTGGTTGTGTTAGCCGCTTACCTCTGGGAACTTGGGGTGCATTTTGTTGATGGCGTGAGACGCGGCGTTAACAGCATGAGCCAGCTCCTGCTCCAAAAGCCCGTTGGTTTTTGCGGCTTCGCATATCCTGCGGCCACATGGAGAGAACTCTTACAGGACTGGGGTCGGAGTTGTGGATTCGGACCTGACGTTCTGGATCAAACGTCCCTACCTTGTGATGAGCTCTTCAGCCGCCCGGGCGCACATCTGCATCAGGGCGTTCTCCTCCTCTGTGGCCAGATCCACAGACTGCTGTGGGTAGAGGTGAGGCCGCAGAGGGGGCTTGTCGTACTTCAGTTTGTCCTCCCATGACTTCAGTGTGTTCTCAAACGCCTGCAGGAAACAGTTTGAGAAGATTCAGGATAAGTTCGAGCTGCAATAAAACCAATACTAGAATTAAATAAACTTTTGGTTTTTGAAGAAAAGCACTCGTTGGGTTCCCATAGTTCAGAGTGATGTCAGCAAGACCAGGGTGGCCATCTTGCTTTACAAGTTTTTCCTTTATATTTATTTGGACTTTGAATTCAGGCCATGACAAAATATAAGGGTCAGGCTAAGTTCATAATGTTACAAGAACAAAGTCATGATAATAACATTTAAATAATACAAGAATAAACTCTTAATAGTTATTTAGTCAAGAACTCCAACATAAAAAAATAACACAAAATTTAAACACATTTTTCCTCCTACTTTTTAGATGTTCTTCTGGTAAAATTGCATCTTTATTCTGCTAATATTATGACTATATTCTCATAACTACTCCATCATACAGAATGGATTATTGAAATACTGCAAAAACCCAAACTCTGACCAAGCATTTTTGTAGTTTCTAGTGTACATATCTTAGTACACTTGAAATAAAACAAAACTATTTCATTAGTAATTTTTCAGCAACAAATAGGAGCTTGTTTCAAGTCAATAATTCCTTAATATTGATGAACAGTACTAGTTCCACTGGCAGATTATTTCACTTATATAACAACATGGAAAAAATCTGCCAGTGGAAGTGGAACTTTTTCATCAATATCAAGGAATTATTGAGTTAAGATAATCTCCTATATCTTGCTGAAAAGTTACTTGTATGTTCGTTTTGTCTTATTTCAGGTGGACTAAGATATTTGCACTAGAAACTAGACCAAAAATACTTAGTAAAATTCTGTGTTTTTGCAGTATAAAATCCACTTTTTAAAAATATTTTCTGACACTTTAAATTTCTTTTTGAGAAAAAAAATCACAAAAAAAAAAAAAAGTTTAAAATTGAAAATTGAATCCGGTATGAAAAAAAACCAGGAGATTTTATCATTAAGCCATATTGTCCTGCCCCCGTCTCCTCCACATCACCCAGCTTATCTCCCTCACCCGGTCTCTGGTGAGCATCTGCGCTCTGTTCTTGTGCTGGATCTTGATAACTCCGGGCGGCTGGATCCAGGCCTCGCCGTCCACCTGGATGGGAACGCCCTCGTCTCCCAGGATGGTGATCTTCACCGTTCGACACTGATTCAGACAGAGATGCGGGTTAGCTGGGAGGACGCTGGCCGTCGTTCTTGCTGCCGTCCGTGTTGCTGCTCACCTGGGCTATGCGATGATGCTGCAGCTTGATGACTCTGGATACGGCCATCTGCATGCTCCCGAACACGGCCACCACCTCCAGGATCTTATCGTCAAACGACGGAGCGCAGAAGATCTGCACAGCATCACAGGACAACGTGAGAGATGTGTCGGCTGCATTTGAGTAGGTAAATCAGTTTATCTGATTTACCTACTCAGATAGATAAACTGAGTAGGTAAATCAGTTTATCTATCTACCAGTATGAAGTGTCATACTGGTAGATAATAACTCAAAGTTTTAAATAACATCCTTGGAAACACAAAAACTAAAAACCATCTTGAGTTTACTCAATAAATTTATCAAAGCAGTTCTTCTCTACTTGACTCCTGGAGTTCATTTTCTAACTGACATTGGCAGCTAGCTGTGCTGCAGTGTTAATGCTAAACCTACATGTTGCCAGAAACAACATATTGTGATCGACTAACACAAAAAGAAAAATCCATAATAAAACTGAAAAGTGGAAAAATATCAGTGAAATTCAAAATGAGAAATTTAGAAATACTAACTAAAATAAATGCTAACCCCTTTAAATGCACTTCAAAAGGAACAAAATAAATTTACTGGGATTAGAACAGAAATAAAAACATTTTCATAGAAACAAACAGACAAAACATTGGAATAGTCTCAAAATTTAAATCTGAGTCATGTGAATTGCAAATTGCAAATGTTTGATTTTAAATGTAATTCTCAAATATCCTCAGATCTAAATCGTTGATGTTTTATATTTGACAATGTTGTCCTTCTGCACATTTTCAGCTAGAGAACGTTCACATAATTTGAAAAAGTAAAATAAGGAAAAACAGCAAACTGCATAAATGCATACATATTATAATTTACTCACAAAATGTATTCTTGGACTGAGAAGTTATTCAAAGTTTCATTTTGAAAGTTTTTTTTTTTTTTTCAATTTTGAAACATGAGACTAATTTCTCTCCTTATACATCAGCACGTATAACGAGTGTGTCTTTTCCGGATGCTCCCTCAGGGATGTTTGCGAAAGCTGACACTTTAATCCTTGGGCAACCATTGTTCTCTGAGCTTTTAACAAATTAGCCCACGTAGCGGTCCGGCCTGCAGGACGGCAAGGTCATGTCAAACCAGCGTCCGTCTGCGCCGGCATTCATTAGCTGGCAATGGAGGAAAAACAGAGTGGCTTTTACTGTGAATGTACTCACATCATCCTCCTTGGTGCCGCCCCAGAAGTTGGTTCCTCCTGCGTAGCTGGGGATGTTCAACACAGCGATGCCCTGCAGGCTGGGCAGGGGGATGTACTGACCGTCACACTGGAAGACACCAGGGCAAAGTAAAGCTCGGCTTCAGGTCGCTTCAGCAGCGTCACTCCATGAACTCTCCGTACGATTTTACAACCCACATGCCGAATTAGTGTGGTTACTGCAGGAGATTTACCCAAGTGACACTCAAATTTTGCAGGAATGACATCAAAATAAAACGACTTAGTCTTATTGAGTGGCATGCAGATGCTTCGTTTGCACTGACAAAGTCACCATGTGTGGTATGCTGAACGCTTGGAGTGAGTCCAAGCAACGGCAGCCTGATCTACAACACGCCAAGATACGCAGCAAGTCGTGTGACAGCAGATGATAGCTAAAGCTGGGGTTCAACGTCCATCAAACACTTTCAATAATCATTTTGAAACCGTTTACAACGGTTCCTCACCTCCAGCTGCACTTTTTGCTCCAGGTTCTTGTAGGTTCTTTGCAGCAGCTCTTTGGTGCCCAGGACGCCATACCACATCATGTTCTTCGTACGACTCCTGGGTTGGGAAGGTGTAGATGGTGCATTAGTCGTTTTATTGATAAGCCAAGGAAAAACATTTGTATTTAAATTAGTGTGTCTGGATAAAGAACCACAGAAATAACAGACCACAGGGCTAGCTAAAGGACGAAATTACAAATCGGAGAAAATATTTTTTTAAATATTTTTAAAAAGTGCATTCAATCCATCCTTCAGTTGTACAACAGCATAATTACGAGAACATAGTCATAATATTAGCAGAAGAGAGATTAAATTTTACCAGAAGAATGAGAAAAAAATTGCTTTAATGAGAAAAAAGTGCGGCTACTTTTTGGTATATGTTGTTTTTCATATTGGAATTTTTCACTGTCCAAATATTACAACTTTTTCTATTCTATTCTATTCTCGTACTATTTTGATTTTATTGTCATGTGACGTTATTATCTCCCTGTCACTGTATTCTTGTAACTTCATGGAAATAAAAATAAACATTTGTGGCCTCACTCTTATATTCTATCACAGAATTGAGCTGAGTTCAAAGTCCAAATAAACAGAAGCTGTAAAATGTAAAACAAGATGGCAGCTTTGGGCATCCTGACATCACTCTCAGCTATCAATCCAGGGCATTGTTTGAAATCAATCCAGGTTTTCCATGAATGAAATCATGATTAACTGATGAAATCGATGTATCGCCCAGCCTGTGGCTCACCTGCATTTCTCTGGATGCTCCTCTCTCTTGTTGTTGAACTCCAGAGAGATCTTGGCGTCCAGACCGATGCCAAAGTAGTTGTTCATGACGCACTTCTCCATGTAGCCCTCTCTGCCGCACACGGAGACAAAAAAACGTCTGTAAGCAAGACGGACAAGAGCTACGTTTCCATTAGCCATAAAACTGCACAAGTTACGAAAATCAATTCGCTTAATAAAACAGCAATTTTGGGGAAAACTGATGTTTTCGGTAAGAAGTTTTTTTTGCTCGAACATGAGATGGTTTTTCAGTTGTATGGCAATAGACGTACTTCATAACACACTTTTTTCAAATCACAAGGGTCATGTGATGAACAGATGGAAGTTACTACTGTCAGAAACAACAAAGGAGACGACAGGAAGTGGTAGGAAGATGATGATTTGATGCTGCTGGCTCAACCAGAGCCCCCACAGCATCACAGCTCATAAAAAGATGTCATTCTAACATATTGAATCCATAGCTCTTCTGTAAAATGGCCGACAACAATTTCCCCAAAACGCCACTCCCAAATAGGTGGGGCTCGTCACGCTGACGCCTGAATAAAATGCAGACGTCTCCTCTGATTGGCTGATAGATGATGAACGCTAGCACCATGGATAAATCATGATTATATCGCATAATTTCTCGGGCATAATTTCTAATGTCTTATCACATGAACAAGCTTATCCACGTGTGATTTAAATTTCATTTCTTATTTAATGGAAACCCCGCAATTGCAAAATAGTGTTCTTTTTTGGACATTAGCGGAATATAGGCAAAGATTTGCGCACATTTGTCATGGAAACGCGACTTCAGAGAGCAAGCAAAGAGAATACAGACGTGTGAATGACAAAGAGAAATGAAGGTGATGGTAGTTGAGCTCTCACAGCGAGTCGAGGTCGGGGTCGATGAAGGGCGTCGCGCCGAACGGGTCGATGTTAGCCAGCAGCATCTTGCTAATGATGGAGCTTCCGGCAATGGAGGCGGCCAGTCCGGCTCGCAGCCCTGCACACAAACACAAAGCATCCATCAGAAAACAGCACCGGGCTGTGGCTTCTGATGGAGTTTTGGTGCAACAGGTTGAGATGCGTGTGTGTGTGTGTGTGTGTGTTTACCGGGGCAGATAATGCGCGTGTTGAGCACGGGGAGGTTCTCCTTGCTGGTGGTGAAGGGGGTGATGGTGAAGGGGCCGTACGACTGGGTGCTGCGGCTCACTCTGCTCTCTGTCGGGGAACAGGGACTCCTACCGACTGAACACACAGAAGCACACGGGAAACGCTTCAGTCTTTTCTCGACAGAACTGAATGGTTACAAGTGTTCAAAACAACACGCCACATAAAATATAATCTTTTTCCTCTAATACTGAAAACGTAACTCCACCAGGCGCTGTGATAACAGTTAATGAAGCAGCCGTCAGCAAGCAGGAGACAACGGAATAAACGAGCCCTCCACATACATGCTAATTCGTACAAAATTAACCATAATGTCTACTTTTACTAAGATGAGAACAATTAGTCTGAAAATAGATAACACATTTCAGCTGACAGTGACCAGGTACTTCTTGGACAAGATCAATTTACACCTCTGTGACTGTTCTTACTGTGACTGTGTGAGCATCTGCTTTGCTCCATAAAACTTATCGCTAAACTGAACCAATCCTTCTCTCTCGTGTCTTTGACGGCAGAGATAGGGTCTCTGTGGACTGAAGAACATGCTCCATAAATAATCAACTTGTAAGATTTCAACTGTAATGTATCACAAAGAACAGAAAACTGAAGCTGGTTTTGGGGCGTTTTTTCTCAGAAGGTTAGTGTTGTTTTCTTCAGCTCCAACTTAATGTTTTCTGACATAGCAAAAATGAGTTCGGCTTGATCATTTGTATAAAACTGCTAGCATGGAGCACAATTTGTTACTTTGTGAAATATTTTTTACTAGGTGTGCACTGATAAATTGCACCCAATTTTTCTTCATCCTACCTGACTAACTTAAGAGACTTTTCAGTCAAGAAAACAAAAAAAAAAGTGATCGGTCAGAAATCTGCAATAGGTGCACCGCTACTCTAAATACTCCTTTTCTTTTTTTCTTATTTCTTGTCAAGATAAGAATTTTGATTTATTGTTGTCATGATAAATTTCAGCTAATTAAAAAAAAAAAAGCTAACTAACATGTTACATTTACAGTTTTCTCATGTTTTTTTTTTCCATGAGAACATCAATAAATATCAGCAAATTTGAAAAGATGATCATGAAGTCTCTATGTAATAATCACACTTCTTTACGCATGTGGCGCCTGTTTAAACCCGTTTCAGACAGGAATGTTTTTTTAAAATTAGCTTTTATGTTTGTGTGCCATGCATTTACCTAAAACAGAAGAAATAAATTTGATTATTATCATAATTTTAATTGTTATTGCAGTAGTACTACAGAATACCATGATAAAATTCAAAGCCCATATGACACACCCATAGACGTTAGGTAAGAAGTAAGATATAAATGCAGGAAGGGCTTATTTATCTAACTTAAACACCTAAAACCGTCTCCTTGTTTTCAGATTCCGCTGCTTCCAGGTCAGAAAAGTCAACATGCAGTGAAAGGAAAGGTGGCAACACAAAGCTGAGCATTCGAGTGCTACCAGTATGTCGACTAACTGTAATAAAAAGAGAGGAAGAAAGGAAGCAGGACTCGGATAAACAGGAAGGCGTTCTGCCCCGCAGAGGTTGAACCGTCCTGTGGTCGGTCCAGGGGGCGGGGGTCTCCATGGTAACCTGTCTGGATTTGGGGGACAGCTTCAAACAGCAGCTCTACCCTGCCTTCAGGTAGGCTCATTTATCACCGGAGAACTTCTCCGTGTCAACAGGCTGTTGTGGAAAACTGCAGATGTGAAGATAAACAGCTCAGCCTGAAGCAGGAGGTGGAATACCACAGGAGGGAAGCTCCTCTGCGCTCACTTTTAGCACTAATCCCTGAGTTTATTTATGACAGGAAAAATGATTTGCGTCAGCAGAACATTTTTCCATGAGCACTGTGTCTGATTCCTACGCTGCGATGAGCGGAATACCCACAAGGTGGCGACATTTAAACTCCCTTTCAGCAAAAAGTGAAGTTTATTTTTATTGGAAATCTACACAGAATTGGTCAGTGAAAGGTTTGCAAGCGGAGTGTAACCTGGACGTCTGGCAGGTCAGAGACCGGAGTGAAGGAGTAAACACTCACACGACACCGCCTCCAGTTCCTTGGTGTCCTCGTCCTTCTCGCTGTCCCTGTTCTCGTCCTCGCTGTCCTTCCTGAACTCCAGCGGCGACGGAAGCTCCGTGTCATCCGTGTGGGCGTTCTGCTCGTCCACCACTGCAGAGAGAAAGCGGAGGAGTGAAAACGACACGCTGCACATCCAGACAAAAAAACATAATAATAAAACAAAATACACATAGAAGCTTCGCAAAATTATTCACACCTCTTTTACTGGCTGGTGGGGTAAAAAGGAAGAAGTCTCGTTTATCATGAGGCTAGAACAGTCCTGGCATCGATTTGATTAATTGATTATTGATTGACCACATTTTGGGTTTTTGAATATTTAATTAAGTTGATTTAACGTGGGTTTTATTCACCAACACACTCTTTTAGAGTGAACTATGGAAACCGAAGTGTTTTTTATTTTCATTTATTTCTTGTTTTTGTTTGTCATGTTTTATTTAGCAGATTTAAAATATGGTCCAGGTCTAGTGTGAACAAAATTAAAAGTTTATTGGTCCTTGAGAGAGCGAACTCGCATTAATGTCGGCTTATTACTTGGAAATCATCTCAAAAACAACAATATCATTGTTTATCGCAGTACCTGCTGCGACAATTTATCATTTGACAAAACTGGTGATCGTGACAGGGCTAGCTGCTCATGTTTTCTTATAACCGTTTGACTCCAATAATAAAACAATATTTCAAACACACAGAATCCTAAATCATCAGACGTTCCTTTAGGAGTCAGAAAGTAAGTGCACCTCTCACAGCCTGGTCTATGATCTGCCGGACGGCTTTCTTCAGGCTGTTGGCCCTGAGCATCAGCTGCTCCCGGCTTTTAAACAGCTGCTGGGGGGGCCCGCTGCCCCCCCGCCCCTTCTCCGTCTCCTCCTCTTCCAGCTTCCCCTTGAGCTCCGTCAGGCTCTCCTCGCTGGCTCCCTCCTCCTCTTCGTCCTCCTCCTCGTCCTCCTCTTGTTCTTCTTCCACGATCGGAGGGGTGCAGTGGGGAAGCGGCGGCAGGGACTGGCATTCCGCGTTCAGCGTCTGCAGGAGGGAGTCCAGCTTCTCGTTCAAGATGGCACACTGATGGGAGGGGGAGGCAGGCAGTTAGACAAAAAAGACTAATTACAGAAAATAAAACAGGAAATGGTGATTCCTTTCGTTGTTTTGTTGGGGGGTTTTTTACTTACTTTGAGGGACATGGAGTCGCACTCCTCAACGTTCTCTGTGCTTTTTTCATACGCTTTCCCCACTTTGGCAATGAAATCCTTCACAGTTTCACACAGAATCCTGAGGAACACAAACAAAAATGTGTTCATTCCTTAGATGTTTTCAGATACAGAAGCTGCAACAACGCCAGCGATGTCCCAATCAGAATCGAATCTACTGCATTTGGTCTCCCACATTGAAAAAACACAAAATCTTACCAAGTATTTTCAGTCAGATTTTAAATTTCCAATTGTCTCAATGGGCTTAAATAAACCTGTGTTGGATTTTTCTTCACTCCAAATCTTACCAAGTGTCTAAGTGTACTCAAAATAAGACAAGCTTACAAGTAACGTTTCAGAATGATATAGGAGATTGATTTAAAACAATAATTATTTAATACTGAAAAAGTACCAGTTCCACTGGCAGATTACTCTTCAGGGCAAACTGTCTTGTTTTAAGTGAAATAATCTGTCAGTGAATCTACTACTTATTCGCCAATATTATAGAATTATGTTCTTAAATCAAGCTCCTATATCTTGCTGAAAAGTTACTTGCAAGTGAGTTTTGTCTCATTTCAAGTGTACTAGGATGTTTGCACTAAAAGCCAGACAGAAATACTTGATCAAATTTACTGTTTTTCCAGTGTTAAAATAAACTTGTGCTTCCCATTACTTGCCTTTCAGACCTGGTTTTACTGATGCAGCAGCAGCTCTTAAAATGTATTTTCTGTTGACATTTAGTCCAATTAAAGGCTCCTGTGAGCTGGTTCCCAGACTGAGTTCTTACAGTGGAACACTTACTTGGCAGAGGAAATGACCACAGAGTGCTGCTCTGAGTTGAGGATCTTGGTGAGGTGAGTGGTCACTGAGTGTTCATACGCTGAAATGTGAAACTGCATAAAGAGAGAAACGGATGAATGGTGTCAGTTTGTTGCGGAGGGATCATTCTTCCTCTTCTTTTTCTTCCTGTTCTGAACCTCATCTGAAATGAAGCAGGATAAAAAGAACAAAAAAAGGCAGGCGCTCTCGGTCTGTCTGGAGGGCCTGCTGCGTCAGAGTGTGCGTGTTGGTCGTCCCGTCTACCTGGCAGTCGTCGGCTCCCTCGGGCGTGGTGGGGCAGCTGTGTTTGGGTGGGATCTTAATCTCGTAGGTCATGATGCTCCAGCGGTCCAGCATCTTGGTGCTGGCCCGCTCCAGCTTCTCCAGGATCTGGGGCAGCTGGGTGTCGTCGTCGCACGAAGGGCCCCAGCCCAGCACCCGGGCCAGATCGTTGCCGGTGCCGAGGGGCAACACCCCCAGCTGGCACTGAAAGGCAGCAGACACAGAGGTTTACTGGGCAGAGCGGTGACGTCGCTGGGGTGTGTTTGGTCATGCACGCTCCAGTTACATGACTGTGTTTCACGGAAGTTGGCCAGCAGGAAAGACAAAACCATCTGCTGGGAGTCCACAGAATGAGGTTCCCAAAAATCCAACATGGTTACAGGTCAGAGGAATGAAACAGAGCGAGGTTGCTTTGCTCCATTCTGCCTTCCTGTTTTCTACTTAAAGCTACAATATGTACCTTTTAAAAATAAATCTTGTATTTTGCATATTTGTCAAGACTGCCATCAGTTATGCTATGTCATAACATAATGTTATGTCACAATGTTATGACATAACATTATGTCATAACATTGTGTTATGACATAATGTTATGACATTATGTTATGAGACAGATGAATCCTTGTGTAATCAATCTCATCCACCTCCTTCCTCTGCTACTGTAGTGATCTGCAGAAATTCTCCCAGTCAAAAACAACCAATCAGAGCCAGAAGATGGTTCTTAGCGCTGTCAATCACCCCAGTGTACACTGCTCACGACCTCGTCCTTTGCTCTCTGCTGCTACAGCTGGTGCACCATAATGTAGCCTGCAATAAATGTTAATGCTAGCTAGTATAGCCACCAATGGTGAAACGTTTTTCTGTAATGGTAAGTTGTTTTTCTTCAATTAGCACATTGAGCAGCGCATACAGGAGGGCGATTAACAGCGCTAAGCCCCGCCTCCTGGCTCTGGTTGGCTGTTTTTGTCCGGTAGCTCAGGAAGGAGTTGGAGAAACTTGAATTTTTTCAAATTCTTATACTGTCACAACAACATAGTGACAATTTTAACAAATATATAAAAAACATATTTTATAGAAGTCACATATTTCAGTTTTAAAGCACACACTTTCCAAATGTCTGCTTTTAAAGAATAAACAAAAAACATATAATTTTCATTAAACTTCACTTTTGTGTGCAACTGGAGACATAAAAACCTTGATTAGATATACTGAAATATGTGATGAGAAACTTCAAGGGTGTTAAGACTAAGATCAAACACATCAGCCACACATTCCTGTCCTGTGGATTACCTGCTTGTGGAGATTGAGTTTGTCTATCTCTGACAGGACCCATCCCACGCTGCCGTCCCCGCCACACACCAGGATCCGAAAGTTGTCAAACTTCTGGAACAGACGCAGGCTGACAGAGAAACAAAACCGGTTCAGGTCAATTCAACTTTATTTGAATAGCGCCAATTCACATCTGAAGGCGCTTAACAAAAAAAACAAAACCCATAAGCACTAGCGTCAGGTTCATCTCCTCACCCGAGGTGCGGACCCCCGTTGACCAGGTCGAAGACTTGGGCCGGGTTGAGAAGCTGCTTGAAGCGTCGCAGGAACTTCACCCCCTGGTTGTCGCCGCTTTTCGAGTTGACAAAGACCAGGAGGGGACTGGCACACGACGGGGGACAGGTAGCCTTCCAGAAGCCTGCGGAAAATCCACCGATTCAATTTGAACATTCTCACCTGCTCCTCCTTATACTGCCAGCAGTTCAGCAACAAGACCGCAAGAAAACAACAGCGCAGTTTGATGAGGGTTTCTTTATGACGGCCAATTTAAAGCGCCTCAATCTGGCTCCATTTGTGTATCATAAAGTTTAGAAAGCCTTTCTATTTAATCACCTACCGACGCTTTTGTATAAACTGACTTTCCGGCTGATGAAGTGTTGTTTAGAAGGGTGATAAATACGAGGGAGCAAAGTGGTGCAGGTAGAGTCCATCACATGGATCCGACCCTGGTCTCCACCGTTCATCGAAACCGCGTGTGATAACGCGTGTGACGGCGACATGAGGTAAGAACACGTGCTATATGCTGATCTGTGGGAGGCAAAGCAGCAAGACGCCCTGGTCCTGAAGGAAAACCTTGGTGATGACAGCTCTGGGCGTACTATAGCTCCCCTCAAACCCTCCCTCCGTTTTTGCTCTTTAGTGTCTTCATCTGCGCTCCGCTTTGATTTCCCCCCTTCTTTCTGCCTCACTTTCTCTGTCGTGCTGTTGCTAAGGAATGGAGGAAGAAGAGGGTGAGTGGTAGGGGAGAGAGAGGAAGTGGAGACAGGGAGCCACGGCGCTCCGGCACGTGCTGCAGCTCGTGTGTCCCCCACTCCATTCTCCAAACAACACACGCCTACACACACACACACCACACTCCCTCAGCCTCAACAGGGTTGCCAGACCTGACTGAGTTTCCAACCCCAAAACAACGTAAAACCCAACCTGACTCCAAAAAACAGCATGTCTCAACCTCTAATGAAATTTATGTTGATATAGTCCCAATACTATTCCAAACAATATCCAAAACAGATTTGTAAAGAGAGACAGCAAACACAACTTAAAAGCAAATGACATTTTCAAAACATAGATTCAGGACTGAGATGATTCAATTGAAGGTGTCGGTTTACGGAAGGATCCCGACAGCGGAAAAAAAACAAGTTAAATCTCTTTCTGCATTTAAAAGAAATGTGAAAAGTAGGCTGATGTTTCACTGTGTATTTTTGGTTGGTTTTTGTGTATTTGAAACTTGTGATGGAACAAGCTCAATCATTTCTCTCTTTCTACCAGACACTGGATAACAAAAGCCTTCAGTCTGGTGCTCTGCTCTCAACCAGCCCTTTTTTTGAAGGACAGTTTTCTTGACAGAAACTTTATAATTGATTTTATTAGTTTTTTCTGTTGTTTTGTTTATTTATTTTGGATATTTTAAAATGTCTCCCACTTCCAGTGTTAAATGTTCCTTAGAATTTAAAGTTTTTTGATCTTTGAGAACATGTTCTTCATTTCTGTGCCATTACCATTATATTATTTGAAAATGGTCTCAAAACAGCAATATTATCATTTATCACAATAACTTCTGGGACAAATTATCGACCAGCATCTGCCCCATTTTCACATAAGTTCTTGTCACCTGCCCCATTTATGTGAAAATGGGGCAGATATTATAAATTTATGTCTGTTTCTGTTCCTCTTCATTCATGATTCCCTTTGGTTGTTACATGAACTATTAAATAAAAATGAAATAAAAAATAAAATGGAATTTTATATACATTTTGACAGTTCACAACATTTTTGGTTTTCCTTTATTATTTTCTGAACAGAACCAGATTCTATTAGGACTGCAAAGGATTTGACTCTGAACGCAACGAGACTGGAGAGATATTTCCTTTTAAATCATGATGTTGCCCTGGTTTACAATGCTACTACATAGAGACGCATGACGAAGAAATGACTAATCACTGATGATGTCACATTCGACAGATTCTAGAGATTTCAGATAAGTGCAGTAACGTGGCATTTTATGAAAAGTCTTGTGCTTTTCTACAAAAAACCTGCAAAAACACAAAATCTTGCAAGTATTTTTGGTCTGGTTTCTAGTGCAAATATCTTTGCACACTTGAAATAAGACAAAACTAACTTACAAGTAATTTTTCAGCAACATATAGAAGCTTATTTTAAGTCAATAATTCCTTAATACCGATGAAAAAGTACGTTAGTTTTGTCTTATTTCAAAGATATCAAGATATTGGCACTAGGAACCAGACCAAAATACTTAGTAAGGTTTGGTGTTTTTTGCATTGAATATAATGACAAGTACTTCGAAAGAGCTTTCCTATGAAACTTTTTAAAAAACTTGCCATAATGTTGTGAATGGCATCCCAAATATTAACAACCCGCCCACAACCCGCCCCCAGCCCAACTGGGAGGAAACCCGCACAATCTGGCAACACTGAAACCCCAGCGCTCCCTTCGCTCTTCTTCGTGTAAGCAGCGGGAACATCGGCACGTGAGGACAGAGAGATGAGCGCATCGTCGTCATAGTTTCACCTCTGCCGTGATCTTGGCCTTCTCTTTTCATCTGGATGCTCAATCCCACCACTTTTCTACTATTCAGGTGCCATTTAGAAGATTTTCAGACGCAGTGGTCCGTGTGTGATTGCTTTGGAGACAGTAATCTAACCCAGCGTGCTTATCAGGGTTCGTCTCGCAGGTGCTGAACTAGAATGGATTCACAGTGAGATCTGGCAGGCTATCCAGACACTTCACAGTCAGGGAAACAGAGAGGCTACCTTCCCACCCCTAACTTTACTGGATTTTACATACAGGGACACACACACACACAACAGAACGTGATTATAAAGGGAAGGGAAATGGCGCATGGTCAAATAAAAATATAAAGATTGCAGTGTTTATTTGTATTCAGTAGTTCCTATTGTTTGTGAGTGTAATGCTCTCATTTTCAAATCTATTTCAGAACTGTCCAGTCTCCTGCTGTGTCCACTCCAGTCACCAAACCAACAAAGAAGAAAGCCATCGCTTAAAGAAAGTCACAAGAAGTCTTTCACCACAAACAGGAAGCTCATTAGAAATAACAGATTAAATGATGACAGCCAGCCTTAGCCTGTTCTTAGATTGACAAATAATGACCTTAGAGGTTGTGGATGAGTTTATCGAATCAAGTCGAATCCTGCTCTCACACCACATCACTCCCGGACAGAACAGCAGGTCAGCGGTCAAAGAATAGAGATCAGCAGATCAACTGAAGTGAAATCTCCAGTGTTCACTTGTGAGAATGAATGGTTCCTCACAGGTGGAGTCAGACTTTGACCCCTGACCTTTCAGAGTGAGTTACTGTACATGTGCAGTCGGTGCCTACCATCTGAATCGATGCTGTTGAGCGCCGTGGGGGGAATGATGGAGACTTTGCATTGACCGAGAGGACACTTGCGAGGGTACAGGTCCATACAGGCTGTATGCACCTAGAGGGAGAAGTAAAAAAAACATCGTTCAACATTCTACAGCCCAGACAGAATCAACAAAACCGACAACTGAGCTGTCATCTTGCAATTAGAGGACTAGTTGATATGCCAAAGATGACTCATTTAGGGCATTTGTAGTTTTATTGGAACAAAAATTACTTGCTGAAAAATATTTACTCCAATAAGCAGGAAATATTACAACAACCTCCAGGCTATAGAGTTATATACGGTGACCCCAAGATACATCAACAAATCACTGAACACAACTACACATATTCAGAACACACAACGACTTTAACAAACACAAGAAGTAAGGCTCAGTGGAAAAACCTGAGAGCTCACTGATTGGACGACACCACTTTTGGCTTTAGGACCAGAAATTATTCCTGAATTCGCTTTCTTTGTTTACACAGAGAGGAAGGCAATCACAGTGCTATGTATTTCCCACATTGTGAAAAACAACAGAGCTGAGCTTCTAATGACTCTAACTATAACAGTAGCTGCATTTCCATCACCGGTAACATTTATATTTTCAGCAAATGCCCTAAAGCCAGCATAACATCTGGTTCTAAAGCTAAAAGTGGTGTCGCCCAGTCACCCAGCCAGCATACCTGACCATATCCCACATGGGGCCCATGCAGGCTGGCCAACAATGTCTCAGGTTTCCCACTAGGACCTACCTCTTCCGTTTTGTTGATGTCGACCCATTTTCTTAACTTGTAATTGTGCTTACTTGATGTTTTTGGACGTGTTGCATTTTTCAATTTGTCATTGTGCGTAGTGATTTGCTGATGTGGTTTGCACTTCAGGGCAAACGTACAGCTGAGCTGAAAGTCTTGCTAAGATGTTCCCATGCTGCCCCATCTAACATGTTCTTTTAGACACACAGCCTCCTCTGCATGCTCGCTGCGTTCAGCATGAGAGTGTGACAGATGCCTTACCATGGCTTTGCACCAGAGGCAGCGCCAGTCCTGCAGCCTTAGTACGCTGCCACATGTCTTATCACACACGGCACATTTGGCACTGACAGGCAGGTTGCCCTCCAACCACTGATGAGGCATGGCAATCTGGAGGTTTAACACACACACGTTACAGAACGGGATAAATACTTCTCTTGTCGAGACATTCTTTTTACAACAATGAAAGAAACGTGAAATACTTTGTGACGGCTCTATGTTTAAAAGTTAGTAAGGACTTGCTTCAAACCAACTCACCCCATCCTCATCTTCAATGATGTCCTTCCCTATAGAGGCCAAGGTCGTCCATTTGCAATTGTTAGTGGCTCTTACAGCACAGCGTTTGTGGGCTTTGAACTTGCACACTGGAAAACACAGAAACACGAATAGGACTGAAAAGGTTTCCACACTTTATAGGGGCTGTCACTCAGCAGCAGCAGCCAGCAGTAAAACATCAGCTCAATATGTCGGGAGGCAGACACTTCAGTAACACAAACCGCTATTTAATAGTAAAATATTAATGATGCAGGGCTCATGTTTCATCTTTTTGTGAATGTATTTTATTTGTGCAGCACTGAAAACCTGTGGCTCAAAAACAGAACTAAACTGAAAATTGCAGAAAACAGACCTGCTGCCTTGATTGCTCTCAGAAGAGGTAAAATCAACCAAATAACTCTTTTATTGGTCTGAATTTATTTTCAGTTGATTGTTTATATATTAAGTTGTATATGTTATTTTAACTAGTGAGATTTTCAGATAAAAAACTGATCAACATTCTGATGTGTATTGATGATTTTGGTGACAGCATTTGACAAAAAGGCAAAGTTTGTTTCTGGTCTCACACCTGGTGACTGTGTGATGTCTTTGTGTGTGAGCTCTACCTCTACATTTGGACCAACGCAGAACACGGGTTTTAGATACGCGTGTGGAGTGAGCTAAGAAACTGTATGACAGCTAAGCTAAGCTGCAGGTCTTCTGTTTGCTATCACAACCTACTCTTCTGACACAGGCAAAGTGAAAAACATAACCTCTCTTAACTAATTTATTTCGTATTGTCACAAAGCGACTTTGACGTTCATCGGCTGTGTCTTAAGGCTCGCTGGGCGTGACTGAAGAGATGCACCAACTTTTAACTCATCAAAACCGACAGCAGTGATTAACCGATCAGAGTGGCATGTAGAAAACATAGCGTGAACATTTCCCAGCTACACACCCCAAACAGAGAGACTGCTCTCGCCTGTTTCTCCAGAAGAGACGAAGCTCTTAGCAGAATCATGAATAATGTCCGCACTCCGGGGAACTTTCCTTCCACCCGCCCCACTCAGTTCACGTACAACACTAACACACACACACAAACTAATACACCCAAACGCACCCCCACACACGCACACATGCACACGCAATGTTGTCATTCTGCAGACAACACAGATACTACAAGTCCAAGTCATATCCGGGGGCAACAATCAATGTTTCAATCTCGTCTACCACTAAATGCTGTTAGAGAGCATTAGCAGAACATTAAGAGAATTCAGGGGACATGATACCACAGATTGTTAATGGCCAGGCGTCCACAGACCAGACTGGAAGCAAATGCCGTCTCTGGGACTATGAGTGTCTGTGTATTCAATATAAAGGGGCAGAGGACGTAGGTAGCGCAAATCAATCCCTGCTGACTGTAATGCTCAGGAAATCGAAGGGAAATTTAAGCTGTGTTGCTTTGCTGTGATTGGTTGCCTGCACTTGAAGTTTGACAGACATTTTTCTGCTTCATTTTCCCCTCATAATGTCTTTTTCTCCAGTTTTATTGATTCGTCATTCATGCTGCCACACACTTACCTTTTGCTTATTTTCATTATGAAATAAACACCAGCCATGTCTTCAAAAACAGTGTGCTGTGTGATTTAGGCCATATCTAAAGTTAATGCTTCTGGATCAATATGTTTAATCAGAAGAGATAAACAAGACAAAACGTAGCAAATCTTCTCCTTAAAGAAATCTTCTCTAAAACTGGAACAAAGAGTCTATCAAAGGTTAATAAACATTATTATTAAATGTTCAAAAACAGAAAAGGCTTCAATATTGTTACATTAAATGAAATAATAAATAAAAATCGAACACAATAAAAGTTTTTTTGTTATTCATAATTAAGCTTGATGAGATGACACTTTAACATAATCTTGCAGAAAGCTGAGGATCTTATAATGTGGTAATTTTTTAAATATAAAGTGAATTACAGTTTGCTTTATAAAGAAATATATATATTTTTTTTAGTCCAAATAAATCTGTCACATAACCTGTATTCAAAGGCTGAGAGAATGTTTTGTTATTTTGGTTTTATTTCACAGTAGACACGGTATTGTTATTTCATCCAAGTAGAAAGAATCTGTGCGTCTCTAACGTTTCTAATGGTTACACTTTGTTTAATGTTTTACATCTGTAATGTTGCATCTGAGAACCATCGGCATGTTCCCAACACATTCTTGTGATTTTTAGTTTTGTTCTTAAAGGGGCAGTATACTTTGACAGTATACTTTGAAAGAGAATTGTTTTTGAGCTTTACATCATGTTATGTAATTCCCTCATCAAAAGCTTTCCTGGAGTGTTGCTTTGATTCGTTCACGCATTTTTGAGAAATCCTTAAATCTCCATGGCAACCATTCAGCTGTGTAAAACACCTGGGTGGACCTTCCAGGCAGTGCTAGGATCCAAAGCTTTTCCCCAGTCGATTTCCCCAGTCAGCTCCTTCAGACTAGCCAGCAGCAATTAGCAAAC
Source organism: Girardinus metallicus (assembly GCA_903067095.1). Classification (NCBI taxonomy): domain Eukaryota; kingdom Metazoa; phylum Chordata; class Actinopteri; order Cyprinodontiformes; family Poeciliidae; genus Girardinus; species Girardinus metallicus. The sequence goes on from CAEGAE010010744.1 coordinate 33,448, forward strand.
ATCTGCTGGACCTGCGCATCTACTGAGCTCCTTATAGGAGCTACTTCTCAGTGAAACGCTGTAAAAATGTTAAGGGCTTAACAAAGGAGCCATGTTGTGATGACGTCCTGAAGGTGGAGTTTTAGAAGGAGTCGGAGGCTTTAAAGAGACGCAGGGCCATTTTCAAGGCTTTAAACATTAAAATGTTAAATGTTACATTTCTTTTGAGTCCAATTTGATATATATTGCCTTTATAACAACTGAAGGAAACACAGTTACTTGATTGTGCTATAAAATGGCATTATGTGGATGGAAAATGCATAATACTGCCCCTTTACAAAGTTGACAGTTCTCATACACTATGGACCAAACCTGACCTCGTTGGGGATGATGATGAGACCCAAGGAGAAACTAGGTTTCTTCCTCTGATATTGGATGGATGCACCGTCCTACACCTCACAGGTAAAAGTTAGCTAAAATAGCATGAGGAACATGCTGATGGTTCTCATTATGTTCTGCTGCGCATCAATGCCACGTAACACCAACTAACAGAAAGCAAAAAAGAAAAATCTCATCCTCGCTTGTTAACCTGATTCCCTTCAACACCTCACCTTACACTTTTCTTCACAGAGTAAGTGAAGAGGTATGACGTCAGACACAAGATTAGCAGTTTTCTCTCAGCTAATAACAAAGGGGCATGGTGTGAATGCTAAAAGAGTAACCGAGTCAATGATTACCTAACACACAGTAAGACACGAAAGCTATACGGCATGGCAAGTTTAGTTTTAATGCCAGCACCTTCCTGTTCCTGCACCTCAAGCCGTGATTGTGATAGGCTCCACAGCCCAGAGCGCTGCCAAGGTTCACGCTGGCTTCACTAAACCTAATCTGCTGCTTTCCAGCAGACTTTGGCAAAAATATAAATAACTTCTTCCTCTTTGTGACTTGAAAGGTCTTCTGCAGCAGTGACTTTGCCAAAGTAGCTATAGGTCAGTAGCTTGGCCGTCCTTAAAGATCTGATGCCAAATGAGCCACCAAGAGGAGTCGGTTTGTTAGCCAACATGTTTGCTGCTGTTCAGCTATTGTGTTGGCTGCAGGAGGGCTTTGTTTGTTAGCTGATCCTGTGTTTGCTACGACAGAACATGACATTGGTAACCAGCAATGTAGCATTATGGGTAATTCAGGAGTCTTTCATTTTTGTGTATGGAAATTGAAGTGATGTATCCAGGGCCCAATAAAGACTAATCTGTTGTTATGGACACTGTAGTTCTACTGGACACTGCCGACTGCTTTTTTCATGCTAAATCTTTTGGTGCATGGACTGATAACGAAGGTTTGGAATGTCATTTGCAAAAGTACATGGCCTCACAAAAGTATTCATACCCTTAAAGCTGTAGTATGTCGGCAGCTAATTAGCAGCAGCAACTAGCTAGCAGCAGCCTGAAGCGCGATGAAGGTGTCTGTGTGTGACTCAAACTTTTGTCTAATACTACACATCCGAGATCAGAACGTCCTGCCACAACAAAATGTAAGACCTGTGACTGACATATTTAAGGCCAACTTACAAAGTTTTATTTAAAAAAATGTTTTACACATTTGTTTAAGCCGTCACTGTCATGATAGTGAATAGAGAATTTCTCAAACATGCATGAAAGAATCAAAATAACACTCCAGCTCTGTTTATAAAGAGGACGTAACATTATAAAACAATGTAAAGCTCCAAAAAGTCGATTTTACACAATACTGCTCCTGTAAGACTGCACATTTCAGCTGAGACTCTTCGTGTTATGCAAAACAATCCCAAAAAACCCTTCTGTGACAAAACATGCAAGTTTGGAACACAAAAAAGACAGAAAGCAATAATCCTACTCTGTTTTTGTTGTGTGTGAGCATGTGAAGCGTTGTGGTGTTTACCTTCGCAGGAGAGGCCATGAGATGTGACCCCAGACAAGCTGTCTTTACAGACGTTGCAGAAGGTGGGCCGTGCGTGGGAGCAGGCGTACCAGTTGTGCATCCCTGAGAAATGTTCCACATTAAACTGTGCCGTCTGACAAAGGAGAAGTTAAAACAGGTTGGCAGCACTGAGAAAAAACAGTCAGAGAAGAGCAAGCACAGTGCACTAAGTGATAACAATCAACACATTCTCATTCCCAGCTTGTCATGGGGCGACACTCTGCCAACACCCCCACCCCTCCCCTCAGTTTTAACGCATGGGCTGCTCCTTTCCCATCACCGTCTGATGCACAGAGAGCTGCTCTGCAGCGGAGCGTCGCTAGTTAGAGAGCTGCAGCACACAATGACGTATTGGTCGTGCAAGCACTAAATGACATCTCATAATGCAGGCTGACATATAGTGGGCCTCTGACTATTTCTTTAAACCTTTCTTCTGCTGCTTTCAGTCGACCGCATAAAGAGTTTGGACGATGTTAAAATCCACACGTTTTAAACGCAGCACATAATAAAGTTGAGATATTTCGGCCAGTGAAAGGCGCCATGAAACATAGCGGTCAGTCAGATGTTCAGAAGTAGAGTTTAAACAATGCAAGTCAAATTTAAGGCTTTTTAGACCTTTTTGACAACACACTGGATTGAATTTAAGACCGAAAGAATTACAATCAAAAAAAGCATGACTTTTGAAATTTCTGGAAATGTGAAGTGTATGTGGCTCTTATGAGCAGTTCGAGGTTCCCTAAAACCTAAAACCCCATAGTTCCTGGTTTAACTGGGAGTCCAGACAAGCTGAGAATGAGAATAGGCCTTAAGAAAACACACACATTGTTCCAAGATAACAAAGCATGAAATTCTGACACAAAAATGAAACAATTCCAAACAAATCTAGCTTCTGTCAATCCTTTCTTTACTTTGAAGCATTTCCTATAAGATAATAACTGCAGCTCAATCAGAACAGTTGTTCTTGAACACGGGTGTCACATTCATTTTCACTTTGGGCCACATCAAGATCATGAATGCTCTAAAAGGGCTGGTTGCGCCAGAATGTAATAATAAAACCCATTACCAAACTGTTAAAATATTAATAAATAGCTATGTATGCATTTGACAAGTACTACTTATATTTAAATAATAATAAACATCTTTTCACAGTCATCAGAACCTCCAGGATTTTGCGATTGTTTTTGTGATTTTATTTGCAATCAAAATCACAGATTTTGTGCTGCTAATTTAGAAATATTTGCAAGAAGTGCTGCGATATTTGTCCCATACGTGAGACCAAGTGAGGCTGAGGCAGTAGTTTAGTAGCGGAAGAAGGAAATACTGCCATCTGCAGGTGGGAGTAAGTAGTAGGGCCTGGCATGTACTGTATCATATATCATTTATCATGTGTCATGATAAATTTCTGATCATAATAAGAATCTTTATTTATCCCCCCCAGTATAGCAGGGATTGTTAGATTGGCTATTTTTGCCACCTTTTTTTCATGAAGTATCAATACATTTCAATACATTTTAAAATATGATCAAATGCAGTTTAGTGATACTAGTCACATTTTTATGTGATTAGTGTCCTAAAGAAACATATAAAATTTTTTTTCCAAGAGCAGTTTTTGTGTTGGTGGAGTTAAGGTTGCAGTGCCATGTAGTCGCATCCAAATCCAGATTTACATGACAAAGAAGTAATAAATAGTTCTTATCGTCACTTTTATTGTTATCACAATAATTCCACAAAATACTGTGATAAAAAATGAAGTCCATAATGTCCACCCTTAGTAAGCAGACACCTAGACCCAAAGTTTTTGACAATTTTTTCAGAAAATCTGCAATAAATTCAGCGTTACAAAGTTGATTTTGCATGAATTTCCATGACTGCGTAATCGCAAAAACAGGAGGGAATGATTGATGTAAATTGGCAGTAAACGGCTAAAAACTACTTTGATTTGATTGATGAGATAATAGTTAAGCACGCAATTGTTATCTTGAAAGTTCTCCTTACATGTTTCAGAGTCTAGAGGGTCACAGAAAAAGGTACGGTGGGCTGGATTTGGCCCCTCGGCCTTGAATTTGACATTAGCAGCATAGAGGGTCTCCGTCAGGACTCCTAACCGTGTGTGACCCGTGATTCTGCAGGAGCGGCTGGACCCCTGGAAGCTTCCGTGCTCGCGGAGGTGGTGCGAGCGGCGCAACGTTCCAGCGTGGGCGTTGCGTCTGCAGCAGCTGGCGCAGCCCCCATCCCAGTTTTAATTTTTTGTAAAGTGGAACTGTAACAGGTGCTGCTAAATGGGACATCCTCACAGCACCGCTTTTAAATCAAAAGACCTGTCTGGTCCGTGCAGCTCAGCTTGGTGTGTGTATGTGTGTGTGTTGTGTGCGTAGGTGTACATGTGTGTTCCCCGTGGCGAGCCATCTCTGGGGTTGCTGCTGCACTGCAGTGCAGTGAGGGGGGGTCTTACATAAGATTTCCCCTCTGAAATAAGAGCCGCCGCGCGCCTGTGCTCCTGTGCCCCGGCCCTGAGCGTGCCACAACCTGTCACCATCAGCGCTCACATCTCTGTTGACAGCAGGGATTTCCGCACAAGGGGGCTTGATTTTTTTCTTTGTGTGTGTGGGTGCGTGTGTGTGTGTGTGTGCAGAGAAACTGCTCAGATAGAACTCAAGTGTTGTGCTGCAAGTTTACTGGAGATGGGATCCAGTGAGGCTGCTGCTGGAAAACAAAATTTGCTGTTGATGCTTTTATCTTTTTTTTTGTTCCCACACAGTTTATGCACATGTGAGCACAGCAGATCCATGTGATACTTTGAATATCTTCACATTTCCGCACATCAAGCCAGATTTCACTGCAACAAGCTACGGCTTTCATCCCGTTTTTCCCCGACAATATTCAACTGTCAACCGAAGAAGCGTCCCGCGAGCGGAGAGGACACGCCTTAACATCAGATCTGCCGTCGCTCTGACTCTTGGAAACCCCAGGACAGGATCTCGTTTAGAAAGCGCCCCTTACCTCGTAATGCTCCCTGGACTGGACGGACTTGAGCGAACTGATCCAGTCCTCCATCTCTTTCCTGTTCTCGGCGCAGAGGATGAGCCTACGGAACGGGGTGATCACCTGGAGAGAGAGAGGAAGAGAGAGAGGCAGGGATGCTGTGAGGCAGCGAAGACAGACGGACGGCGCTGTGGCTGAAATGAGAGGGAAGCGTTTCTGTCGCCTTCCCTCCTCCGCCCAGCGGTGCCTCTGAGCCAAGAGAGAAAAAGAGAGAGAGGATGAGGAGCCCCCACCTTCCTCCTGTCTTCCCTCCCTCTTTTCCTCCAACTCCTTTAAACTCCAGCCCACTCACACCTTCTAGAGTTGGCAGCTTTCTTCGCTTCTGCCAACCTTCTCTCTGCGTCCGCCCTTTGTGGCAGAAATGTCCTGGCAGGCGGAGATTATTAGTCCGCGTTTAAAGGACGCTCCCTGGAGACGGGCCGCCTGATTCAGCCTCCGTTCATCGCTACATCACTTATTCATGCCACTGCTCTCTGGATTGTGAGTCCCTTTTGCACAGTAGTGAGAACAGAAACACTAGCCGTTGACCATAAAATCACGCAAACTGAACGTACGAAAATTAATTTGATTAGCGGGCAGTTTCGTAAAAAACACGTTTTTCAATAAAAAGTTTCGTCGCTAGGATGAGCTGGTTTTTCAATCGCATCAAAATAGACGTACTTAGCAAAACTGCAAAGGAGACAGTTTTTCCACATCAAAGAATGTGTTGAATACTTAGTGCTTCAGCAAAATCACTGAGAATGAGCTTGGAGGATGTTCAGTTCCACCAGGTGTTTGCTAATTGCTGCTGGCTAGTCTGAAGGAGCTGAGTGGCGGCTGCTCTGTGAGGCAGAAGCTTGGAAACTGCAGCTCAGAGGAGGACCTTCGTCCTCGAAGGCAGGCCAAGTTCCACCAAGCGTTTTGCACAGCTGAATGGTTGCCAAGGGAGATTAATCAAAGAAACACTCCAGGTATGTTTTTGACGAGGGAATGACATTATAACATGATGCAATGCTAAAAATAAAAATTGATTTTATGTAACACTGCCCCTTTAATTTTTCAACTTCATTGACATCTTATAATCTTTAGTCAATAAACAATCTTAATACCATATCTGCCTGCGGTTTTGTGTTGCATTTCGGTCTCCCTCAAAGAGATCGCCGATTTCCCAACATGCAGTTCAAGAATTACTATTTACAATAATTTGAAGGCACAGATTCAGCTGCTCTGGAGGTCCATTCTCTAAATTACACTCCCTTTGTGACAATAATTGGGATAAATGTGGGAGTGTGTAGTCCACCTACCCAGCAGCACAAACACACACATAACAAACCTCTGGCTTCCTGACCACCGCCATGTCTGAAGCTGCACCTGAGGCTCTCCTGAAAGTGTGGGAAACAGCAGGTAAACACCATACCGTATGTGTATGGGTGCGCGTGTGTGCGTGTGTTTGTGTGTGTGTTTTATTTTCATTCTGCACGCTGGAGGTCACTCGCTAACCGTCTGCTTTAAAGCCACATGTTGCCATCGATCAGAAAACCCCGATCAGAAAACACGGTAGATGATAAACATCAAACGGCCTTGAAAGAGACAAAGCCACTTAGAGAAAAAAACACACTCTCTCTCTCTCAAAAAAAAAAAAAGAAAATGGTAAACTATGTCAAAGTGACACAGTTAAGCCTCCCAAAGAACACTTGGTCTGTTTGATAGCAAAGTCACAAGCTGTGCAGTGCAAACCAGGATGAAATCATGTGTGAATGCACATATGGCAGAGCGGGGTTACATAAAACTCCCCTGTGTGTCGCAGCGTTTATGACATCTTCCTCCACTTTGGACCCTCTGGGCCAGCAGGCCGGTTGCCTGGAGAGTGCCAAAGTTTATTGGGGAGTAAAGATTAAAATTCTTGTGATCCTCTGAATTTTTACCTTCTAGGTGCACTGTGACTGTGTTTGTAAAAAATTCCCTACTGACACAAATGTAGACATACCAATCAGAGTCATTCGGCTGATTTACACTCTTTGCTTTGTGTGAAGCTTTTTTTCCCCTCAAAAATAATTCAGATTTCTTCTCTAGAACTTCAAAATATGTTCCTACACTGAAAAAGAACAACTTACAAAACCTACTTTATTTTGTAGCAAATTTTAATAGTTTTACTCAAGTTATAATTCTGAAATCAAAATTAAAGTCATTATCTAACGTCGGTTCAAAGAAACATGTTTATCATTGCTGTGACAGGTCAAGTCAGTTTTTTTTAATACTGGAAACAAATGTGACGTCACTATATGTGAGCGTGAGAGCTATTACTATTTTCAAGCAAAGACAAAAGGATCACTTAGTTAACATTTCAAACTATCTTAAGCAGCTGATATATTTTAAATTATGTAAGAGATTTAAAGAGGAGCAGCAAAAGCAAATGAGGTGGATTAGCGGCACCAACAACTGATTGTGTCATCCAGGACATGCTGAAAAATGAAAATAGGTGATCCAACTTAAATATATTGGTCATAAGTCATTCAGTTAAATTTATCTAAGTTAACTTATTAAGTTTTTAAACTTCATTCAATCACTTGAGCCCAATGAACACAAATGTTTAAAAGTTGATCCTTCTTTCTCTTTTTTTTCAGCGCATGTTACCGTGGATTATCGTCTTTGCTGCATGTCAGCATACACGCAGCAACAATCTTCAGTCAGAGGCTTCTTCAGATTTGTGACTGCTACTGGAGGACTTTCCTGTCCACAGTGTCACCATTGACAAAGACGTTTTGAAGATAAGAGTGTTTTTGAAATGAAACTCAGTGAATTTATCGATTGCTTCATTCTTCTGTTAACCAGCTTTTCAGTAGCACCTGATCTACCTGAGAGCTGAAAGTCTTAAAAACTTCTCAAAACGAACAAGGTTTTTAAGCACCAGGCGTGTTTTTGTCATCCCTCCCCCTCACTTGGCAAAAAAGCTAATTTTATTAGCCTTCTTCCTCCGTTGTTAAGTGGAGACGTTGACTCCTGAATTACTGACAGCGACACTCCATTCACCCAGCTCTGTGTCTGTGCATGTTAACAGAAAATGTAGGCATTCAGTCGGCTACAATGCACAAGTGGCTGCACCGTTCCGCCCGCCTTTCCCCCCTTGTTTGTCTCTGTTGCTCCTTAGAGAAGTCGCTCTTTTGTTTCTCGGTCATCACAACACGTCCTCACTTCTGAACAGTAACCGGGAATGTTAGCGTACACGGCATGCATTCCTGTTTGTGTGCGCGCGCGCGCGTTTCTTTTCTGATGTGTCCGACGGGTGGAACGGAGCGGTGATAAGTCTGGTTGCCAGGGGAAACTAGGAATGGCTGTTTTGAAAAAAGAAGCGGTGCCAGGCATCCCTCAAGTGTAGAAAAGCACTCTTGATGAGTGACCTTCAGAGATGAATGGGTCAGACAAGTGTGCATTGTGCAGTAACAAGTGGCACCAAAAAGAGGCTAACTTAGCAGCTCAGGAATCTAATGAGAAGCTGCTGTGAAAAAGAAAACTTTCAGTTCAGCGTGTTTTTTACTAATATTTGTGAAAATCATGGCTGAGTAATAATATCAGCTGTGTCTGTGGCATAGATTTCCATAATATGCTGATAAATGACAATTAATGACGCTTAACCCCCCGAAAAAAAACTGTCCGCACTGTTATTTTTATCTATTTTCTCAACTGTTTGTTCAACGAGAGCTATCGATAAATTTGAAAATAAGATTAAAAGCAGCTACTGTAAGCGGCTTAGTGACACAAATCACACTTCATGATGTGACTGGTGTCCATAAGAAGCATATTACACATGGGAATGTTTTTCAAGTGCAGCGTTTGTGTTTGCTGTGACACAATTAGCTAAATAAGAAGAAACAAATAGCTCTTGTTGTCACTTCCATCACAAGAGTATCACAAAATATTGTGGTAAAACTTGAAATCTGTATCACCCACCCAAACAGAGACAACGAATGACACCTGCCTCATCAACAGAGCACCCATGTGAGCCTTTAACAATTACTCAAAATCTTTATTAGGTTCTGGTAAAGATACTAAAGTTGAATGCAGTGGATGATCACAGCTCCCTAAAAATAACTGTTATTTTATACCAAACAGCAACTGGAATACAGAGAGGAAAACAGGGCGCTTTGTTGTGAATTTCCCTGTAAATTCACAAAGGGCTTGACGTGGAAGCCGAGAGGTGGGCTTTCCTGCCCACACTCTGACCACTTCAGTGTTTGGGCTGGGCTGAGTGCTGCTCCCTCACGTGGAGCTCAAGGTGCTACATCTACAAGCTACAACAGCCTCATCAATACACACACACACATACGCACGCCTACACATACACAGACTGTAGCTCTGCTTTAATCCATGCATCAATGTTATAGCTTAAGAGAGTAAATAAGATGAAACAGAGAAACCGTCGGCTGCGTTTACAGGGAAGACTACTTCAAGTCAGGTCGGGACTCGTCCGGACGGAACATTTTGTTCAGAGGCTTCACTCTAAATATCAAATAACAAATGGATAATTTTCTCAATGCAATACATTATTCATGTTAGTACTTTATTACTGTTACTGTGTTTGTTTAGTTGCATAAAAACAGTTGCAGGTGGAAGCTTTAATAGGTGAGAGTAGAATGATTCGTGTCTCTGTAACTCGTACAATAAGGTTTCCTGATGTTGTTTGCACATCCAGAATGTCCTTGCTCTGCCCTGAGGAGACTCCTGCACCACACGCGCACCCCTACACACACACACACACGCACACACACGGGTGAGCATGAAGCGTGAAGCATTTCTGCACAGACATGACTCAATGAATTCTACCAAGCAGCGCAGAGAACGCCGGAACGTCAGTCATCCACCTGACGGCGCAGAACAACACAGACAGGCTGTGCGGATTTCCAGAAGACAGCCGTGTCTCTGCTATGAATAGTGAACCCTGGTATTCCCCTGGTCGGTCGGCATGCATAAAAAAAATAATAATAAAATAAACACAGCTGCAGGAGAACAACAAATCCTGCTACGTTACCTTTCTGCTTCACCATTCCTCCTCTTCCATCTGCCTTTCCCTTCCTCTTCATCGGTCCCCTTCCTCTCCTTTTTCTTGTCTTGCCGCTCGCTCCCGCCGCGATCTGGCTCGAGATTCCTTTCTCTAATGTCCCCCCTCCCCACGTTACACACACACACACACTCTCCTTTCCCCTCGGGAGCATGTGTACGAATGCAGTCAGCGGCAAAGTGACATCACTCCAGGATTTCCTTCGCTGCTCTCCCTTTCAGAGTGTTTGCCTTTGCACCAGTAACACGTCCAGTAGGCACTTTCATCTCTCAACATCCTTGCTTTTTTTTGTTCATTCTCTCCATCAATTCCTTCTCTTTTCGTTCTGATCACCTTAACTACTACTTTACAGTATTTACTCAACCTTTGCCAAACCGTGACTTTCCGTTCTGGCTCAGCTCCATCAACAGAACTAAAACATCCGTGGATTTTCTTCCCAAATATCTAAAATATTGAACTGACCATCAACATCCTGCCATCCCTGTGCATGATCCCCATCATAACACGCATGCTGCAGGCACATGCAGGCACTCAGCGGAGCGTTTCAAGGCAATGCTAAAAATAGCCGCACGCTCCCCTTGGGGCAATGCGCCCAAGCCTTCCTCCTCCTCCTCTCTGGTTCTTTTTATAGCAACATCCCTGGGGAGAAGGAGTCATTTATAGAAAGCAGAGGGCATCACAAACTCTTTCACTTTCTGCTTTCATCCTTTTTTTTTTTTTTTTGCTCATAATCCTCAAATTCCTCCTACACACAAAAAGAGCAACAACTCACATAGCTTTGTTTCCCTCCAGAGGAAACGTCTTGGTGAGAAGCGTGTGATGAAGTTATAATGGGAAATGTAACAAAATGTCAAGTAAAGCCCATTTTCCTGTGCGGCGGCCTGATAAAACCCCACCTCAAGGCGTAGAGGCTGAGAGACAACACATTCTGACGGAATAAAGGCTGACGACATTTGATGGTAAATTTTGCCAACGTTAAAGGGGCAATATTATGTATTTTCCAGACACACAGTACCATTTCATAGCACAATCGAGTAACTATATGACTTTCAGGTCTTATAAAAATGTTGTGTATTCTCTAAATCACTGGAAGAGATGATCAACTTTAACTGGGCCACTCAGAGCTGCCTCTTCTTTCTATAGAATCGTTTATAACAGTGCTAGTTACAAACAATCCTGTGCTGATGAGCTTAATATAGAACTGAGTGATGAAATATGGGAAGAATGTTTAAGAAATATTCATAAATGTTATGTAAATGCCAGACTAAGCCTCATGCAATTTAAAACGATCCACCAACTTTATTTTTCTAAGGAAACGTTACAAAAACTCCATCCTGATGTTTTCTATTTGTGTAATCGTTGACAGGTAATCTGGCACATTCCTTTTGGTTTTCTAATAAAGTTAGTGCTGTCAATCGATGAAAACAATGTAATCAGGTTAATCGCACTCTAGCGCTGCGATTAATCGACAAGTTAAACTTTGTAAGCTTGAACTGTAAGAATGCACACTGTCCCAAGAATGTTACAGTAAATCTTTTACTGTCTCAGACCAAAGATTTCACATTTTGAGATTTTTGTATGACGGACAGCTTAAAAGAAGTTATTTTGTTTCAAACACGATTTAGAAATGTTAGCCATAAACCGGCTGTGCTTCAGTGGAAGCAATAAGTAGGCTACATACTGCTTTTTTTTAAAGTGAAATTTGCTGCTCGCTTTTGCAACTCTGCATTGCTGACCGCAGTACAAGACCACGCTGCTGTGACTGAGGTAACCCTCCACAGGAGAGAGGCTTTCAGGTCAAAATAGGTAATGCAATTAATCGGCATTATGTATTATTAATACGTTAAACATTTTTAGGTTAATCACATGTGGTAACACCTTAACAGTGACAGCTCTAAATAAAATTCAATCCTACTGGATGTCTAATTTTCAATGTTTTTCAGAAAAGTTTTTCAAAATTGTGTTCCCTAAGCTCCTTCTCTGACTATCTAGGTATGAGAAATAACCTCTTTTCTTTGGGATGGTGACAGCGAAAAAAAATTCAAAGTATTTGGAAACCAACATTTGCTTTGTGAGACTGAGACCGCATCATGAAGAAAGAGGAGCTGAGTTTAATCACACATGGGATCTGAAATACATTAAAGTTAATTATTTTTACATTTATACATTTTTTATGAAGGTTTATAACATGAAGATGTGCTCTGTTAGTTCTGTGAAGTGTTCAAATGTGTGTCTTTATGACTTTGCAACACTTAAAAAAAAACAAATAAACATATATTACAAAAAAAGTTGTATATGTCAAAGATGACTTCAAAGAAACTTGACTTTGCAATTTAATGCCTGGAAATTGGGCCTCTGTCCCTTTAAGAGCTTCTGCTCTTTCCAACACTTTGCCTTCAGGACGTCATCACAATAAAGCTCCTCTGTCAATCATTCGACAATGTTTTTACAGCGTTTCATGGAGTAGTAGCTTAATGAGGTATAATGAGTTCAGCAGATTTCCAGTTCCACCAGGTGTTTGCTAATGGCTGCTGCTGCTAGTCTGGAGGAGCTGAGTGGGGGATAAACGGGGAGAGCTAACCCCTCTAACTTCTTGGAATTTATTTTGACAAGAATGTCTCAAAACATTACCAGTGAGAGAGCACTGACAAAGAACTTTGTGATTCGTGAAACCCTTTTTCTGTATTTGGGAAAACAAAACTATGGAGATTCTAAATTTTTTCAAAAACAAAAAACGTTCTTCTCACCTTAACTTGTCATGAACCCAGAATCTTTTATTGCTGTGTTTCATTACCTGGAAGTGTTTCTGCTGATACTTATTGTTTTAACCAAAAATAGTGTCTTATGATCAGACTCATATTGAAACTAGAACTGGTCTAAAAAATGCGATCGCTATGAAAAACCAAACAGGTTTTAGACTGGCAAGAGTCTAAAGCTGGCCTTGGGTACAGTTTCTATTCCCGTTTCCCCTCAGACTGCAATGTAAGCCCACCAAACCTTCAAAATGTGAGGAAAATGGAGAACAGTTGATTATATTGTGACTGTCTTCATCTCCACTGTAACTCTGTGTGTGTATGTGTGCATTAAGATAGCAAGAAGCACTCACTGTGAAGCTGTTGTTGACATTCTTTGTGCTGGACTCTGCAACACTGGCATCTGATAGATCCACCTCATCAAAGATAAGGGACTGCAGCGAAGAGAGGGGCCAGGCATGAAGAGGAAGGAGAGAGATGAGAACGAAAAAAAATAAGCTTTTTTACAGTTATGTACAACACATCAGGTTAAGAAGCCTATTGTGAACTGTGGTATGAGGACAAATGTGATGCAAAGCTTAAAAGGAAACTTTTTAGTATAAAATGGAAACTAATATATGTCAAATATTACGGACAACACTTTCTGGACAATACAAATAAAAATCTTCAAAACGTTTCTCACTGTCTTCAAACATTTTTCTAAGCCAGCATAAGCTGAGTATTATTGCAATAGTTTAGTTTGTTTCATTAATTTCAACAATGCAAAAACATAAGCCATAAACAACACTAAGTGAACCGGTTTAGGTATTATATTATACGTTCTGGACTACATGGAGTCCTCCGTGATCAAATCTAATCTCATAGAAGGATCGGGTTGTGGCCACATATCATTAATTGATGCCATCTGTTATGAGATTGTCAAAATGAATCAGCACACAGCTTATTATTAACCACCCACTAGCAGGATTAAGCTTCCCTAGTAGTCACTGTCTCTTAAACTAAATGACGAATTTGTAAATGTGACACAGAGGTAGACCTTAATACAGGGGTGTACGAGCTTTATGTGACATGGGCCAAAATTGTCATAAGGACTGGTGGGTCAAAAAATAAGGTGAGGGAGAAAAAAGAGGGAAAAAAGAAAAAACAAAGTATAGTGATTTTTTTTTTACCTGCTCAACAATAAACGAAGCTGTAAAACTTCAAATAAATCAGTAGTCACAATTTTTATTGGAAAGGGAAAGGGATGTAAATTATTGTAGATCCAAAACATAAAAAGGGTTTTGAAGGCTCGCCCCTTTAAAGAAAACAGGTCCACTTTGTGAACTTTTAAAAGGAATTTTAAAGCTCAGAATTGACTAAAAATACTAGAGCTTTTTTCCTCAATTCTGAGCAACACAAACAATATTTATGTCACTTTAATTGAAAAGCCAAGTTGAATAAATTCATTAAAAGCAGATTAGGGTGCATCCAAGCCCGCTGAATAGATGTGACACAAAAAGCCTGTTTACTGAATACTTTGTGCTGTAGCCTATATTTTCTATTGTAAAATGTCTATTTTATTTGTCATTTTGCCCTGAAAATAAAAAATCTTCAGAATTTGTATCATTCTGGAATTGCCATCTTTGGACACCCCTGGCTTAAAGGACTAAGTCAGATAGTATTTTTTAGAAGCTTAGACAACTAAATAGTAGTGTCATTGCATTCAGAAGGCAGAAATTATTACAGCTAGCAAATAGAAGAAATAAATAGTCTCAAGAAGTGCTTGATATCAATGCTTTTTACAGTAATAAACCTTCACATCGAAGGTTTTTTTTGACAAATCAGACCATGGTAGGTCGCAACCTGAAACAAACACCTAACATAAAAGTTTACAAAAAGTGAGAACATGTTAGCTTGTTAGCTGCAGAAATGTTCACCAAAAATCAACACCACTGGCACCTTTTGAGGAGCTAGAACTCCCTTCTGTGTTGTTTTGCCTCTTTCCCTGTATGAGAATGGCCTGAAGATGATAGTAGTGGATGCGGCGGTGTTTTTAAAAGTTGGGTGGTGGAGGAGCTAAAGCTGGAGTCAGGCATGGAGGAGAGCCGGCGACTACAAACAGGAACATGATATGCTAACTGTGCTGTGATGTGTAAGGCACGCCACTGAGCCGAAACGGCTGTGGGCCAAAACCCGATGCCGTCAAAGGAATGCCCTCTGACTCTGTGCGCGCGCGTTCGTGTGTGTGAGGAGTGAGCTGCTACAGCTGTCAGAGGGAATGCCCAGTCAATAACACTCTCCCCAGGCCTGGCTGGAGAGGGAGGGATCCTGGCCAACACTTACTCTGTGTGTGTATGCGTGTGCGTGTGTGTGTGTCAGCATTTCCACATACAGCTACAAGTGTGTTCATAGCAGATGCTGGGATGACTGCGAGCGTGGATGGTGGCTGTATGGTAGTGACATGTTATTGTAACTTCTCTTGTTCTCTATTTTTCTATGAATGTTCTCACCGTCACACTACCAGCGCTACTCACAATATCACACACTTATGTGTGGGCGTGTGTGTATGCGTGTAAAGCCGTGGTAAAAGCTGAAAGATGGGTGGACAGAAGCAGACATTCAGACCCTGTGTTACCCATAATTCCACAGTTGTGCTCAGTGGCAGCATGTCAGCAAACAGAGCTAGCCTCCTTTCCTTCATCCTGGGATCAGCTTTCACAACTTTCATTCTGCTGGGGACAAAACCCGGATCCTGGTCTTCTGGAATGGACTGTAGAACCACTGATGCTCCAGTACAGTCACTAACTCGGAAGGACGGACTGATGGGTGAATAAATAGGTTCTTTGTTGTCATGGTTCGTTTCCATGTTGGATGTGTTTCTTTGCTCTGAAGCTGATTTCGTGTGTAAGTCAGTGATGGTTGATGAAGGAGAGGAGGACGAGTTGAAGGCTGCTGAGATGGAGCCTCTCTGAGGATCAGTGAGGAGGTTAGTAGGACTGCTAACAGCCAGCCAGGACATCTCAGAGACACTAAGAGGATGGACATGTTGGACAGTGGACACTAACTACAGCTATACAGAAGGACAGAACCAGCTCAGACACAAGATTTTACTTCCTTTTACATTCCAGTTCAAATTAGTCTTCCTACGGGAAAGTTTGAAAGTTTTCTGAAATGCAGTAAGACAAACAAAATCTGTGTTCTCTTAAATTTCCAAAGCAGGCTTTTTCTTTTTTGTCTTCACTGACCAACTGTTTTTGCTCATAAATTTTTAGAACAAATAAAAACTAATTTTTCTAGTCACACTTTCTTATTGGCTGAAATTTTAAAATAACAGCCCAATTGCAAACATACTTCCTCCATTTTGTAAATAAAAAAATATATATAGATATTAATTTACTGTAATCAGGGTTTATGTGGTACACTGCAAAACTACAAAATTTTACTAAGCATTGTTTGTCTGGTATCCAAAAATATATTAGTACAATTGAATTAAGACAAATCTAACTTACAAGCAACTTTTCAGCAAGATGTAGGAGATCGTTTTAAGTCAGTAATTCCTTAATGTTGATGGAAAAGTAGTAGTTCCATTTGCAGACTATTTCACACAAAACATTTTCCATTGGTTTACGTAAAATAATCTGCCATTACAAGTAGTACTTTGGATCAATATCAAGGAATTACTGACTCAAAATAAGTTCCTATATCTTGCTAAAAACGTACTTGTCTTAATTCAAGTATAATAAGATATTTGTACCGAAACTAGATAAAAAATACTTGATAAGATTTTGTGTTTTTAGTGTTTTAGTGTAGATCAGGAGGTTCCAATGCAATTCACTGATTTTCTAAAAGACTGAGTGTTTAAAACTTTCGTAATAACCTATGGAAAAATTGTTACTGGCATCACAGCAATCAAACCGTCCTTAGATTACTGAGGAGCTTCTTTCATGATTCCTTATCATCACCCTCATCTTTAGCCTCAGTTAGACCTCTGCCTACATCGTTGGCTTACAGCTTTCTCAATGAACAACACGGCTTCCAGGTGCTCATCTGTGTAAAATATGTAGGTAACACAATCATTTATGATCACATAAATGATCATTTATGTGATCACAATCACAAAATGATTGTGATCAACTTTTGCTTTCTCGCTATTACAAAGTTGGTCGGTAAGAAGAACAAAAATAACTTCTGGAAATCAGTAAAATGAACAAAAGGTGGATTTTTGTAGCTTTTCAGAAAACCCAAAAACTTTTCAGGGAACAGGAAAACTGTGCAGCAACACGGGTCCAAACAAAAAGACTACTGAGAAGCCAAACGTGGCTAACAGTGAAATCATGACTTCTACATTCTAAAGGAGTCTGAATAATGAATGAACAGCTTGTTGGCTGACTTTTGTCATTGGACCTTCAGCTGATCTCTGGCACTTTTGTTTGATCTTCACAGATAACTGAAACTAAAAATTAGTTGTTATCTAAGCTTTTTTTTTTTTTAAGTCAATCACACTGAAAGTCTTTTTCATAGTTTTCATTACTTTTTTTAAAACATTTTATAACCTTTCAAATTTAAATAAAATATTCCTTTCGTACATATTTTTGCTTCCAGATGGTTTTGTTTCTGGACTGACTGCTTTTCCAGTATGTACACCGTCTCTAATTTTGTTCCCAATTCCCATCTGAAGGAGGCTTGCTGTGCCTCAATTATACTGTTGTTTGTTCCTATTTTTGTGTCTTGGATCAAACATAAAATCAATAGTGTAACAAACAGCCACTCTCTCAACGAAGAACTCCTTACACCTGCTGACACACAGCTGTGTGTCATTATGGCGTTTGGAAATATTGTTTTTACTTATTGATAATGGGGTTTGGAAAGAAATGAACAAAAGCTGGGAAGAAGCAGAGTAAGGATGTGCATTTCTTAGTCTTTTTTGCTGATTACTGACATTTGATCAATTATTGTTAGACTGACTGATTTATTATTTCATTTATTCGTTTTTATCTTCCTTTTGATGCCCCATGTTAAACACTGTGTCCAAGCTGCCTTCCACAAGCAGCTTGCATTTCATTTGAACAATATAATTTAAAATTGTTATTTTTTCCATTTCTAAAATTAGAAATAACAAAAGGCCACAGAGTTAAAGTCATAATTTTGTACCTGCTTCAAATGAATTATTTTACTCTCATTTCGGATTGATCTGGGATGTAGATCAGCTTCCTTTAGGATTTGTCCTCCACTAACTGCGTTGACCATATAACTGCGCAATTTGGAAGTACAAAAATTAATTTGCCTAATGAAAACATGCCAATTTTTAAAAAGTTTTTGTGTTTTGGTGTTTTTCAGCTGTTTCAGAATTAGTGTATTTCGCAAAACTGCAATTGAAACACTTTTTCCGCATCACACGAGTCACATGATCAACAACCGGATGTTACTACTGGTAGCAACAACAAGGAAGACAACAGGAAGTGGGAGGAGAATGATGGCGTGACATGTTTTTAAATGACTTATTAAGTGAACAAAACTTATTCGTGTGATTTTAAATACGATTCTTATTTAATGGAAACAATTGCGAAATTGTGACTTTTGACATTAGTGGAATATCGACAAAGTTTCGCGCACATCTGTAGTGGAAATGCAACTACCGTCTTCTCAGTAGTCTTGATTTGGTCCCTCTTTCCCGTCACAGAAAGCCATGCTATTCTCTGACTCAAGATTTACAGTCTCTAAACCCCTTTGGAGCCAAATCTGGACTTATATGTTAACATACAGCACATTCATGTCATCCAGAAAAACCATAAGGGTTTATTCTGTTACTTAATGATCACTGAACGCTTCCGCAGCCTTATGACATGAATGCAGCACTACTGCATATTGTGGGTCTGGCCCCGTGGCTTAGCCGTTCTGACCCGAATTCTCACTAGGCCCTCCTCAGATCCACTGGCACCAAGGGGCGGGGGGGAGCGCCGCGCGCCCGTCCAGCACACGGACATGACTCGCCAGCACACGCGACTCCTGGACACCCTGCGCAGCGCCCGCTCCTGCCACCGCGCCAAGGCGCCGCCAGACTAGTCCACGTGCAAACACACACACAAACACACACACGTGTTTCATTCCATGAGAGTTAGGTTAAAAAACAGAAAAGGAAAGAGTTGTTCACAACTGTGAATAGAGAAGTTGTTTTTGATTCAAGTGGGTAGCTGGTCTCTTACCTGCGTGAGATAAAGCTTAGGATGCGCTTAATTTACAGATTCACGTGAAATATTTACGTCTTGCTCCTATACACAGATATGCTAATTGTAGCAATTAGCGAAAGCTATTGAGTTTGTCAAAGCCTAATGAGATTACTGTAATTTTGATATAATTACTGTTAATTTACATTCAGCAGAACCAGTTTAGCTTGATTTTAAATGACAGAAAACAAGAGAAGATCTGCCATTCCAGCTTCATCTAAAACTAACAAACTCACATCAAAATGCTCCTAAATTAACTCATAATACTTCCAGTTGCTAGGCTACCAGAACAGTCCATATAGAGACGGTCATCCCTGCCAGCAGGTAGTAAATTCTCACTTTTTGATTTTATGAAAGACTGAAGGAACTAACTCTAAGGGTGCATACACACCTGCCCTGTTCAGTCCAATTTAATCCTACTTTACTTGGTTCTTCTAGAAACAGCAGTTCTTTTTGGGAGGTGTGAATGTGCAATGAACCTCTGATGTGGACCAATAAAACAAACACTGGTCCGCCTAAAAACCTCGGTCTGGGTTCAGTTGGAAGTGAACTCTGGTGCGGTCTGTATGCGTATGTGAACGCCAAGTGAACCTGAGCCCTCTCTAAAAGCAGGGAAAGCACTATATAGGGAGAGCATTCTGGGTAAATACAACCAAAACAAACACCTAAGTCTAGAGCTAGCAGGGGAAATGGCTCGTTTTTTTTGTTGTTTTTTTTTTACCAAAGAGAAATCCTATAACCACTAGAATCCGACTCTGCTCTATTTTTGTTTACACTTTCTGAAGTCTTCTTCAAAGGTTCCGTGTTGTTTCCGTCAGTGGATCCAGCGCCACCACAAGGGAGCAAGGGAACAGGTTTTTCTTTCATACAGTTCAGTGTGAAACAGAACCACAATTAAAAATGTAAAACATGTTGGAATTTTGGTCCCAAATCCCACCAACTGGACCGAACTGTCAGGTGTGAAAACACCCTAAGTTTGAACAAACTGAAAAGTGTCTGCAAACCCAGCAGTGAACTGTTTGAGGTGTTAAAAGACAGAAGTGAGGCTGGTCTTTAAAAGTAGTTTGGTCTTCCCATCTGAACTAGATTGCATTACAAACTGCCGCTCTCCAGTGTACGGGGGGAAGGGGCGTGAGTGGAGCTACCTTGGCATCTTTGGCGTAGTAAAGAGTTCGGCCTCTCAGTTTGAAGTAGCGCTTTTTCCACCTCTGGAAGGAGCTCGTCTGTTTCAGCAACAATCCTTCCTTTATGCTGGTCTGCAGGGAGAAAAGACACAACGGTTTCATGGACGCCCCCCATCACAGAACAACACAAAGCATCACACTCACATGTGGAACACCTTCCGGGAATCTGTCAACATAAAAAAGTGCCTGCTGTTTTTTTTTGTGTGTGTGTGTGAGCTCTGTGTGTGAGCTGTAATTTTACGCATGGGAGGAGACGAACAGGCGAAAAGAAAAAGACCCATTTCACAGACACACACACACCAACATCTCATTTCTCTGAAGAGGTTTAAACATACATCAGTCAGTGAAGCAATGGGTCAAAGAGAGAGTAACAAACAAAGATGGAGTGAACAGATGGAAGGGAAAAAAACCCGAGAAGGCAGCAACAGCTTTCAGATGAAGAATGAACTCTGGAAGTATCAGCTTTTAAACACAACAACACTTACAGAATATTACAAACACTGGAGGAGGCCAGTTTGACAATCCTAAAAGAGACGTGTCATACTCACAGTGATGAATAAATAAGACGGCTTCTAAGGTGTTTCATTTATTTCAGACATTTCCGTTTGTCTTTGTAGAGTACTTGTTCAACTTCTCATCCTCAGCTGGAGAAAAACAGAACTAGAAACTCCACCAGTTGAATCTTCGATTTAACTTTTTTTTTCTTTGCATCTGGACATGTGCCAAAAAATGTCAAATGTCAAATTCTGCTTTTATGTTTCACACAACGTCTCAACTTTATTAGAATTGGGGATGTAAAATCATCCCTTTATCATTTAAAACAGATGTAAATTATTTACAGTTAGTGATGCACTGATACAATATTAATATCTGTATCAATTCTGATTTTGAAAAAAACTCTAGATGTGCCCAATCCAGAAGGGTAGATCTATTCAGTCTAATTCTATACTTTGTGCTGAGTGATGTTATGCTTTAATATTTGCTTTACATTATTTTTAGAATTCCTAATTGCATCTATTGAACCACTTTTGAAACAAGGCTTGATGCAGTTTAGTTTTTGCATGTTTGACAAAAGTAGAGGTCTTCTTGTTTTTGTCAGTTTCAGTTTATTTAATATAATTTAATGTACATTTGCTGGTGTACTCCTAATTGCACTGACTGAATAAATTAAAGTTGTGTTGTTTGTACATGACCAAGATTTTGAAGTTATTGGATTAATTAATTGTTATATTACAAATATCTAATTCAGTACATTTATGTCTGTGTTCAAAAACAAAACAAAAAAATGGTTTATGTCAATTCAGTAATGTTTTTCTGTATCTGATCAATTAAACCTCAGATGTCAATATCTGTATCATAAGTGAAAGAAGTGCATCTCTAACTAATACCATAAGGAATATCATTTTTTTGATCAAGTAATATTTTTTTTTGTGAACACATTGCTAACTGCTGACATTTTCACATCTTAATCAATAAAAATTGAATTTTATATTTACTTAGACATCTAAGTGGAAGCTGTATTGTAGATCTTATAAAAACAAGCTAATTCATTTCCAAGAGATGTGTTGCTTTTGTAGCTCTGAGCAACTTTTGAATAGCTAAATCAACGGTCAAAATGGCCTACATTTATGTCTGAGTTAAAAGAAAACACGTTACAAGACAATTCAACGATGTTTTTCTGTGTTGGATCGGTATCGGTCATTAGCTCAGATATCGGTATCGGAAGTGAAAAAAGTGGACATCCCTATTAATAAGCCCTGCTTCTCTGAAATCCGAAATTCAACATAATGCTGTCGTGTAATGGTTCCAGCTGATGGTGTTGACACGTTACAGGAGGAACATGAAGTTGAGGGATGGCAGAGAGATAATAAAACAAAGGTTGACAGAGAGGTGTTTGAAAGAGGTATTTTCAATAAAAGAACATGGGTTTCCTGTCCTCCGCGGCGCGAGCCATGTCCGTGTCACCGCGAATCAATCCCCGTGTGGAACAGTACACAGAGCCATCATCATTACGACCACCATCAACTTTCGCACGCACGCATACACACGTTGGACGTAAACAGCAAATAAAGCAGGGCACGGAACAGTGGGCGCGTCACAGATGCAAACGCTCAGCACCAAGAACATCATTCTCTACGGGCGCAGCGAGGCGGGTCGCACACAAACACGCACACGCTGAGGCTATTTATAGCGAAGGAAGGGCGCTCTGTTAGGGGAGAATTACAAACAGACGTAGAGGTCTGAAACTGACATCCTGCCCACCAGCTGTGTCAACTTAAACACAGAAAACACCACAGCAGAACACACACTCACACAGGTACGTCCGTCCAGACAAGATGGGAGATCATCATGTGCTTCCAAAGCGCATGATGATAAGGTATTTTAATAGACAAGGGCAAAAGATGAAAGAACTTTATTTTATTTTGTCATTCTGGATATGAATGAAGAGCAAGGAATGAAACAAAGCAGAACAGGAAGAGGACAGAGAGGATTTTCCAGCCATGCCTGCATTGATTCACTCTGTTTGTTTCTGTATGTTGTAGGACCAAATTCTTGCAATGGATTAAGGTGAAATACCTCAAAGCCGACTGCCGTATAAGGCTTGAGCAGCTGACCTGCTTCTACATTCAAAGTGGGACCCAGCAGCCAGCGGATGAAATCATGTCCTCATATAGACCTGTAAGACTTCCAGCAAATAGCTGAGCCTATGAGGTACCTTCGGGGTCCTCCCTTTCTGCTACTTAAGCTGAGTAAACGGGAGTTTAGGGAATTCCAAGGCAGAGCGCTGTTAATGACGGCGACGATTCAACGCCAATACAAGTCAGTTTAAAACCAATACTGCCAATACTGAGCCAGTAACCACAACTGCCTCATGTCACAGAACGCAATGATTATGTTAAGTCCATGAGAAACAAGATTAAACAGTCCTGTCAGGGACAAAATTTAAGACCTGTAACTAAGGTTTTTTAAATGGATTTAATACATTTTAAGGCCTTAATTTTAGATACATGAATTTAAGACTTTTTAAGGAAGTGAGGACACACTGTTTAAGTTACAATAAAGTATGCTACTGCTGTACCTGTCTATCAAATCATATCAAATACGTAAAGATTTTACTGAATCTAGCCACCTATAGAATAAATAATCAACCTACGAGCGTCTATAAAAAGTATTCACCTTCTTCTATGTTTTACCCTTTTATTGATTTTACAAATCAATCACAGTCAACACCATTTGGCTTCCTTTTTTTTTTTTTTGGCAATCCTCCCTACCCCAAAACAAACCAAACAAATCTCTTTAACATCAAAGTGAAAACTGATTTTTAAAAATAATGACATGCAGATACAAATATGAACATAAAACAAGTGACTGCAGAAATATTCACACCTAGCCTAATTCAACAGAGGCCCAGCCAACTGGTGCTATTCATCTCACAATGAGTGCAATGGAGGCCACCTGAGTGCCTCCAGAGACTGTAGTTTAAGGAAACGTGCGTCTTTATACTCCAACATAAATACTTTGGAGTGATGCCCGTCTCATTTCCTACAGGAAACAAACTTCTTTGTTGAATGGAAATAATTTTCAAACTTAATATTTGAAGGTTATGAACAATTGGTGCTTAACTGCAGATAGTCATGGGAAATAGCATTGATTAAACCAAAAGAATAATGCATATGGTCTATGTAGAAATTATATAGCTTTGCAAGCTGTCCAAACAAGGATAGACTGGAGTTCCCTTTATTCATGTACTTTTAATAATGATCATTGAAAGATGATTTGATCCTCTAATCTACCAATCTGATACTTGATGACTGGGTAGTGTACATGTGACTGAAACAAAACTGAGCAGAGCTGCATGAAAACATCAATATATATTTATACTGAGGATTTAAACTTCCAGAAAACTTTAAAACAGCTGAAACAATTCTTTTAAATTAAGGCTAACCCTCCAACCACTTTGCTTAGAGTTGCTTTGGAATAAAAATAATTGCAATATTGACCAACATATTCTATGTGTATTGATGATTTTAATGATGGCACTCATCAATATGTAATGTTTGTTACTGGTTTCTCAATTGTTTACTGTATGTTGTTTGCATAACTTCTTATTCTTGTGTTTTTATGGTGTAACACACTTTAAACTGCATTGCTGCTGAAACCTGGTCTACAAATAAAGTTGACTGACCTTTTTATATTTATGAACATTTCCATCCACCATCTTTGAGCTTCAACAGTCCCAAGTTGGAGTCTTGATTCTACATGGCCCACCATTCTAAGCTCCAGTTCTATTTTCTATTTTGCTCCTCCTTGGCCTCCATAGTTCCTCTCCTTGTCTTCATCTCCTTCCTGTTGCCAAGTAGGCCAGAAGTGATCTATAAATAGCCCGTTGCTCGCCTCTGTGCTCTGCTCTTCTCATCTGCTAAACTATGAGACAGAGAGCAAGTCCTGTGTTGAGGAGAAACCAGTAACCTGAGCAACATGTACCTTCCACCCACACCGTGCCTGGCTCCTGGCAGGGTGACACACGGCCTCCGAGCAGCACAAACACACACGCTTACACAATGGACAAAGGCACAGGCGGCTCAAATGAATCCAGCAGCTGTTGCTGCTGGATAAGAGCGGCGCTGGAGTTCCCTCATAGGAAAGCTGAGCGGGCCCATGTCCTGCCTTTGATAACACCCAGATAGGCAGCCAGTCAGAAAGCTAACTGTTGACTGTAAGAGTGAACCTTTCGTGAAGCTAAGCCACAGCAAACTGGATCAGCCACCCGTCCTTCTAATGGGATAACTCCTCTGTCCCAGATTGCTGTCTTAAACCAATTGCTTTTCCTTTCTGAGCCTCACAGAGGACTCAGTCTAATTAGACTGGTGAAATATGCCTGACTTCTCACCCCGTCTCTAGTCAGAGCTTACTTGTGCTCTGAAGACACAAAGGTTAAATGTTCTTTACGCTAAGCCCTGAGAGGGGCCGACATTTTAAGCCTGAACCTCCTTTACGCTGACCTCCAGTCCAAAAAGGCAACATATTCTGTGTATGGAGGGATTATTTGTTTGTAAACACTGAGGATGTGCACGAAACTTGACTGCGGAGAGAGCCAGCCAGATTTTAGACTGCCACCAGTTGCTGTGGTTATCTGCCGTTATCTTGCTGTTTTAGCTAGCATGTTGTCAGCGCACTACAAATGTTTATCACCGAGTGATAAAATAACTGAAGCTAGCGAATTAACAGTGAACTGAATACGTCTTAATGACCTGTAAAAAAATGTCCCAAACTTCAGAGGCTGGACATTACTTTACATGGAATATAAAAGCAGCTCTAAATGATTTCCTTGTAGATCTAAATGGTTTCCTTGTAAGACAACAATACAGTTTGACTAAAGCTGTAAATTTTCATAGTGAATCAGAATTCATGTTTAGCATACAAAGGGCGAGTGAAATATGATCATTTCTAACTATTTTGGTCACAATTAGCAGTCATTTTGACTGCAGAAATTTGTCTGCTCTAATAGAACTATTCTTATGGCCGAGCGAAATAAACACTATGATACAATTTTCAAAAAGTATCACAGATTTTCACCCTAATCCTAATCTCATATGAAACTAAGTACCATATGAAAAATGAACATACAGCTGCAGTCATCAAGGCAGGTGGAAAAACTAATCCATCAGAAATCAAAGGTGCAACAGGCTGAACAGCAGGTATGGAGACGCTGTACTAGAAATAAAACATCTGCCATCTGCAACACTGCATGCAGGAGTTGCACTGGACGAACAAGGCGATCTGCCCTGGCTGAGAGTTGTAAATGATTTTATTAGCCTAATTGTAAATAGTGCAATAATACTATATTATTGCTTTCTTTCTTTAGACGACACACACAGTACAGTGCACCCCTCTATACTGACATAAACAACTGTCCTCTAACGCTAAGCTATTAACACATTGAGCAGTGCGTACACAAGCGTAATTGACAGTGCTAAGTAGGGATGTGTACCGAATTCTAATACTTTAAGTACTGACCAAATTCTGTCGGTACTACGAAGTACCTATTCACGAAAAATCAAACGGTACCATGTTTCGAAATCTAAACGCATCGTTGTGACAGTATGGAGGAAGAGTGGGGGATTTTCCATGCTTGTTCTGAATAAAGCATAGCACGAGCAAGAGCGTAATGAAGTCAGCTGCCGCTAGTTCAGTAGACAAAGTAAACATAGCAGGTAGAAAACACTCAAAGGAATGGCTGCACTTTTCAAAATGCAATGCAAACTATGCTAATTGTAATATTTGCATTGCGAAGTACAAGGCCAGCAGTGGAAACACGTCTAGCTTGAGAAAGCACCTGGTTAAGCACATGATTTTTCTTAAGGCTGAAGAATGCACAGTTTTTGACAGCCTCAGACCTGCATTAGCCTCCACTAGCACGCCTGCATCTGTCAGCGATTCGTCTTCTGTAACCAGCAACATGGACGAACAAATGTTTAATACATTCAGTGAAGGCGGCAGCAACATTTATGCTTCAAGTGAGGGGAAATGGCAAATTGGAATATGTGGTGCTGGATTTTAATTAGTGCAATAAGACAAAACAGTCCGTTAGTTGCTCTGAAGAGTTTTATCTTTAAAGAAATTTGTCAAACAGCTGTGATATAGCAAAGTAAAGAGTTGGATGTTGTCTTGATATATTTGCTAAATTTAATATATTTAGAAATAAATATGTTAAATAAAAAAATAGTTTATTATTAAAAAACAACACACAAAAGTACCAAAAATTTGTACTTTTTGTGTACCGACAGCGATTCCCAGGTACTGGATTTTGGTACGGAATTGATTCAAGTGTCAAAGGTACCCATCCCTAGTGCTAAGACCCTCCTCCTGGCTCTGATTGGTGTATTTCTGCAGATAGCAGTAAGACCATAGAAAAGAGGCAGAGAAGCTCAATTCTCTCACAAATTTCTGTCTCAAATTATACTGGTGACAGTTTTAACAACATGTAAAACAACATATTTTTATAAAAGTTAAAAACTGCACCTTTAAAGAGATAGAGGCGAATTTCAAAGTGTCAGATATGGCTATGCTGCAAAGTCAAATGCCTTTTAGGTTCTTTTTGATATATGCAGCATTTCCATAACAACTGAAGGTAACATAGATATTTGATTGTGCTATAAAATGGATAGCACTAGGTGTTTATAAAATACATAACATCACCCCTTTAAAAAAATAAATCAAATGGGATTTGTACAGTAAGATGTTGCTGGTTGAGAAAGTCTCATTATTCCATAAAGTCCTTCAATTCTTAAGAACATTTAGTATTTAGTTTACGACCATTTTTAAAAATTAATACCATTAATAAAAATGGATTAATAGAAATTAATACTATGCTTTATTTTGATTTGTTCTTTGAATTTGTGCTGAAACAGATATCTTCAAAATTGAGATCTTAATTTGAAACCACAAAACAATATGATCATAATTTTGTCCACATCACCCTGGTCTTGTTCAGGCTGTGTGGAGGAATGCTGAACTATTTTACTTGGAGCAGAGAGTTTGATGTAGAAGAACAAAGAAACACAGCAAGATCGTTTAGAGCGAGAGACGATATTATTTTACATCCTACAGCACAAACATTTACTCACGTTCGCACGAATTCTTATCCACTAACTGCACTCATTTACACAGAAAAGCAGTGAACACATACCTGCACCTCCGCTCCAGGCTTCGTAGCAGAAAGCCTTTCGCTGTTTGGCAGTTTCAGGTCATGACCTTTAACATTACACTTCTTGGGACTGCATCCATAAAGCCGACCGGCTACACATCCGTCTGTGCTGGAAGGCTGCTGGGAGAAGCCCGCTGTCTTAGCAGTCATTCCTAGAAGCAAGGCTCTGCTGTGCGTTTGTTAGGTTTATCATTGCTGAGTCCAGCTGGAGTACAATCGGGTCTTTCAGAACCCAGCGCTGAAATGTTTCAAATTCTCTCCTCATTAATTCCTTGGTTCCACCACGCTGCTGTGATTCTCTCAGCGTATTGTCCTCTCGTTTCTGTCTAATTGTTACTCTGTACACTTCCTCCC
This sequence comes from Girardinus metallicus, assembly GCA_903067095.1. Taxonomy (NCBI): domain Eukaryota; kingdom Metazoa; phylum Chordata; class Actinopteri; order Cyprinodontiformes; family Poeciliidae; genus Girardinus; species Girardinus metallicus. The sequence continues at coordinate 61,659 of CAEGAE010010744.1, forward strand.
CTAACTCCCACGGCCTGCTACAATTTCACTGAACTGATGGTTAAATTACAATCCAGAAAGTGGGAGAGGGGTAATTCCCCTGTCTAAGATCTGCTTTGAGAAACTAGACCACACATATGGGCAGCTGCATACGTATCAAGTTGGTAGAGAGGATGATGAAGGATGCCCTCACATCCTACCGTTATTATGTTTCAACTTCATGCACCAAGGCGATGGTAATACTTCTGCATTGGCGAAAATCACGCAGGACTCTCCATATTAATCAGATTCACAATTATACTTCAGATTACCGTTCATCAGTCATAACGGTCACAAGACGGAACACGATGTTGAGTTTTTAAGACGTGATTTTTGTTTCAAGAAAACATCAAAGATCTAATTTATGCTACAAGAAGGCCTTAATTGTGCATTTTTGTAGATTTTGCCATAAAGTTCAAACTGATGTGTTTCTTTTTCTGATTTGCTAAATCTCTTCAGACCTTAAGAGCACCGCTTCAACTAGACAGTATAGAGTAGAAGTGTGTACTTATCATATCATTTATCATTTATTGTGATAAATTTGTTATTATGAAAGGAATTTTGATTTATCTTCACAATAACTTCAAATGGGAATATTTTTCAAAAGCAGTATTTGTGTTTGTGGGTGTATAATTACTGTGACACAGTCAAAGTTACCTAAAGACAGGAAATAAATAGCTCTCATCCTCATTTTTATCATTCTCACAAGAGTATGGCAAAATATTGTGATAAAACTCTAAGTCCACATGGCCCACCCTTAGTCTATAGTACAACATTTTCCAGTTGCTATTGACAACGTGCACTGTGATTGTAATATAACTCAACGTACCTCTATACATCCAACCATATTGGTTGCTATAGCGATACTTTCTGCCTCCTTGAGCGTCTGAACGAAGTCCTTAGATATTGTTTGTTTCTTGTGTGTCACTGTCGCCATTTTTAATTTTCACAAACTGCCTCAGAAAGACAGAAAACACCAGAACTGAGATGAGGAAAAATGTAACTCAAACTTTTTGCAGCGCTTTTCTTTCTAGTGAGGGATTAAAATATTAAGATGGAATAAAAAAAAACAACTCAAAATCGATTTAATACCAACTAAAGGATCAGAAAAACCTTCCAAACACTTTTTTCAATACCTTTATATCCAAGATTGTTAACTATAGGCATTCTTTTATGACATATCAAAACTAAACTTAGGGCTGGATGGAGAAAATGAAAATTTGTCCTGCTACAGTAACAGCTCCAAACTTTTATGATATCAAAGAGTTTCACCTCAGACAACTTCCTTATAAATGGGTGGGGCTAAACTGATGTTAGTAAATGAAAATGTAAATGTGGCGAGCAGTACACTGATAGACTCAAAATGTTTTTGGTTAATCTTGTAGGGGGCGCTGTGAATCCATTTTCCAATCCTAAGTGAAGATTTACAGGTGAGTATATTTGTAAAATGCATCTCGTAAGGACAAGGCCCACAAGGCTACCAAGAGTTTGTATCAATGAAATATGTGTGTTTGTTGGTGTGTGCTCGTGTGTGTGTGTGCCTCTTTAGGGTGTGATAAATTTGAAAATGAACTGAAATAAATTTGTGAGTTTACATATTTTTCTTCTAACGGACAAATATCAAGAAAACTTGAACAGCAAGCTGAATGCAGGTTTTTTTTTTTTTGGCAACAACCTCATGTGGCCTTTCTTCCACTGAGGGGGGCAGGTCTAAATGGAATTTGCCAGAATTGCCAGAATGCATGTCTGAGCCTGTTCACAGATGGGAAGAGAGAAAAATACGAGGTAACTGAAAGGGGCTGGCAAGAACGCTGGAAAACACTGGAAAAAAAAAAATCAATTGTCCTTATAAAGAAGCACGCTTTTATCGAAGTGCAACATCCTGATCCAAACTTCGTATCTAAAATGGTAAATTAACTCTCTCACGCACATCGACGTGTAGGAGTGAGAGGGAAATGAACCCACGACTTTCCAATTCCAAGCTTACCACTCTCCCCAGCGAGCGAGGTAAACAAAGAGTTTTCATCTAAAAAGAAACGTCTACGCATCCCATAAATGGAAATACCGGCGACACCTCGTTCTGTAACACCTCCTTCCTTTCTTTCTCTGCAAAAAAACCCCAGCATGTATCTTCTTTGGATTACTCAGAGGCTCACAGAGCAGCAACAGGAGCAGCGAAGCTGTGGAACGCCATTAGCTCTGCTTTCAATCACGAACCACAGTATTAGTCACACATTTATAAGTTCTGTTCCGCAACAGAATGACAGGGTGGGAGCTGAGAGTGGAGACGACAGCAGAGCAGGGGCAGTGAAAGAACTTATTCACTCTTACACATGAGGTAGTCTCATGCAGAGCAGAGGTCCACTTCTGAAGGATAATAATCTGTTTTTGCCTGCTCATCAGAATCATTTGAATTAAGTTTAAAATGCCTTTTCATATTTTGTCATGTTAGAGCAACAAACTTTCGTGTATTTGTCTTGTATTTTAGGAATGATAATGATAACGACAGACAAAATGGTGCATAGCTGTAAAGTCAAACGAACCAAACCCTTTGAAATTCCTGTTCCCCTCCTCGCTTGTGGGGGCGCTGCAACAAGAACCACTGAAGTAAACAAAACACTCTGAAGAAGACATTGAACGCAACTTCCTTCTGCATGAAATGTAAACAAAAACTGAGTGGTGTCAGATTTTAGTGGTTGTAGCATTTCTTTTTTGTTCTTGGCTAAAGACACAAGCCATTTATCCTGCTAGAGCTAAACTATCATATTTGTTTTGGTTTTATTTACCCAGAATGCCCTGCACTATAGTACTTCGTGTTCACATTTGCATTCGAACTGTGCCAGAGTTCGCTTCAACCGAACAGAAACCTAGGTTTTTAGATGGACTAGAGTTCGCCTTTTTTGGCTTGCATCAGAGTTCAATTACACATTCACACCTCTACAAATGAACCAGGTTTTTTAGGCAGTTGAACCAGAGTTTGATTAAAGCAGGCTAAACAAGACTGGTGTGAATGCGCCCATGATAACAAACTGCTGTAAGAAAAGAGGTGATCCCATGACTCCATTATTTGTACTTTTATGTGTCATTCATGGCTGAAAGCCGAAATACAGACTTTTCAAGTTACCATTTATTACATACTTTCAGAAAAAAATAACTTTATAAGTATGTCAACAAGAGTCAACCAGACTGAATATCTCCTACATCATAGACAAACTCCTAAAGCTTTTCCGCAACTTCTAACGGTTTGTTAAGTAGGACGTCCCTGCCATGTTGTTTATTTCTTATGCTCTGTCTTTTATGATTTCCAGTTATGATTGTTTTAATCATCCTGCAATTCAGGCTATATTAAATGTGTGAGAATCTGAAAAGCAGCTCTAAGAACCACACAGCGATGTGTGTGCGCCCTTCACACATGTCAGCCACTGAGATGTCCAATATGGAAGAAGTGGTTGTCTGTGGCAACCAAAGAACCGTGGAGATAGCGAACAAAAGAAGAGGGGTGGGCGGGGACAATGCAGTGAGCACACAAGCACACGCACACACACGCACACCCGCACACACACCCACGCACACGCCCGCACACACACATGCATGCGCCCTGGTCCAGAGTTAAGCAAACAATCCAGTGGAACAACACTCAGTGAGTCAGTGCCTGCGTGATCCACTTGGAAGTCACAGGACACACACACACACACGCACACACATAAAGTGGGAGACCTCTGTTGTACAATGTCAACATGCTGAGCACGCTGATACAATTACAGCAGAAGTGCTTCATGCTATTGTGGCGATAGGATGAAGAGATTCTTGACTGACCTGCAGGGTGGTGTAAAGTGGCAGACACGGTATCTGCGGATTTCAGCAAGTCCATTTTAAGACTTTTTAAGATCTTTTGTTTAATGCCATTTTAAGACAGAAAAAAAACTATAACTATAGGACACGATTTAGGGGATCCTGCTGGGTTATATGGGTTGTCATCAGAGGTGAGACTGTGGCAAAAACTAACGTCATTCACCCAGCTGGTGATGCATTTGCACTTGCCCATGACAGACCCAAAAAAAACTAGCTAGCTAGCTAGCTCTAGCTAGCAAGGGTATATTAGCAGCTCGAGTCACAGAATACACTGAAGATATCTGTGCACAACTGAAACTTCTGCCTGGCAGAAAATCCTGTGAGAAAAAAAAAACTACATAAGAGATATTTTCTGCCATAACTATATTTAAGGCCTGAAATTAGGCCAACTTACTACATTTTTTTCAATGAATATGAGAAAATTTTAAGGCCTTGAATTTAATACATGAATGTGAGACTTTTTAAGACTTTTTTGTGGATGTGCGGATGGAGGTGGTTCCAGTCCATCCTTGCACAAATCCTCACACCCCTTCCATAGGAGGTTCACTTTCCATAGGAACAGCAACCATAGATATACAATTGGAGCGCATGAATATGTGTTAGAACAATACAGTTCTAGGACACATTCAATTGAAAGCCTGAAAACTGGCATTCTGTTGTCAATTGGACTGAGACTGAGCTGTTTGTTTCAAAGAAGAATGTGCAAAAATAGTACAAGCAATATACTATATACTAAAATACAGATACATGCTGCAAACACAGGCTACACTTCTTATATTTTATCTAAAAAACTTATAGCACACTTTCATTTTTCTTCCTCCTCACAAGTATAAAGGTACTTTTATGCTGGTAGTAAAATCTCAACAAAATAAATGGAAGAATTTTTGAAAATTGAAGGTTTGTCTATACTTTTGTACCACCACACTTGTCCAGCTTGATGACTCATATCAGAGTAACTTTTACTCACTCTCTTCTAAAACTCCTGTAAATGCAACAGATTCATATTGGTCACATGGTGTCACAAAGCCAAGAGGAGGCGTATGAGATGTCCCTTCAATTATTGCTGCTTTAAAAGTCTGGCCTTTTGTTTTAAAGAAAACATGAATGTTTGATTAGGAAAGGCCGGAGACTACTTTGCCCAAAGTTACTAAAAATAACCGCCTTCATCCTGAATAATGTAGATGGGATTGAGTGGAGCAGTCAATAATTAAGTGGGTCCTTTGCTGTGGGAGGACGGTACTCATTTACGGCGTAGAGGAGAAGTGTGCCAAGTGAGCTTAGGTGTCACAGAATTAGAGCAACATCCGCTTATTAAGTCCTGCAGGACAAAAGCAGATCTGCAACGAGTCTTTTGACCTGGCAGTTCACTAAGGGAATGATATTTTCAATTTTATCCACTGTTTTATGAAAGTTATCATTGGGTTGTGAGAAAGTCAACTTCCATAATTGCGGAGTGTTTTAAAAACTCAACTGTACTTACAGGGTGATAAAATTAGCGACATGCAACCCATAAAACAGCCTTTAGCAACAATAAATCCAATAAGTTTGTCTCATGCAGATTTTCTTGAGTCTTTGGGATCATTGTTTTGTTGATGACCCAGTTTGAGTTTGGACAAAAAGTCAACAGTCAGACAGATTACCGTACATTTGACGGTAGAATACCTTACAGAGGAGTTCGTAGCTGACACCACGGTGTCTATGTCTTGTGACTGCAGCATGGTGTGCTATGTGTTTTAGGTTCTTTGGGTTTCTATCAGTGCTACTTTGCATCATATGCTTTCCTTCCTGGCCTGTCCAAAGAACATTGTTGGAGGTCGCCAGTCCATCAAAGGACGACAGAAACAGCCATGCACACACTCACAGATCATTTAGAAAGAAAAGACCAGCTATTATGCATGTTTCTAGGACATCGAAAGGAAGTCCAAGTACCAGGAGACAGCCCACGCATGCATCAGGGGGAACATCCAAACCGACGACCTTGCTGCAGGGCAACAGTACTGACATATAAATGCAGGGTAAACCTGAACTGTGACAGAAGCAGGAATGCTTTCGGGTCCACTAGAAAATGTACTGAACGATCCTCAATGAGATCAGCAACAGGTTTTACCAAGTTTCTCAAGGAGCTAGCCTCTTAATGTCTGTCTGCAGAGCAGAGAAGATCTCTGGCACAGTAATGTCCAGACATTATGCTTAATGCTTCCTTAACACCAGCAAAAACCCATATGCTAAAAGTCATGACAGCGCATTGATCTGTTGAATGTTTGAGGCAGCAGTTTGATCAGCCCGCCTGCTGGGGGAACACCTGGAGGAGGCGGGATGTACACAGAGAAGACGTTCAAATATCCAGACAGATGTTTCTTACCTTGCTCCTGATCTGTCCAGAGGTGGACACTTTCCGGATCAGCTTCTGGGGGCCTTCCTGTTCTGCCTCGCTGTCGGAGGACTCGTCCGCCGCCCCGCTCCCGGCGACAGCGCCCACCACATGGGCATGCACCCCCGCGGCGGACGACACGGCCCCTTTCTCCGGCTCCTGTCGGGCAAAGGGGGAAAACAAGTCGGGGTTAGACTTCGGTCGGTCGGCGGCTCCCTTCCTCTCCTTCAGGCGGGAGGAAGCGTCTCTCCTCGCTGTCATCTCTCCACCTCTCTGAGGTAATGATGCTTTCTGGAGCCTGAGCGGGCTGGCGGACGCATAAGGGGACAAGCTCGGGGATGGAGAAACCACAATTTCCCCGCAACCAGGGTAGACAGATGGCTGCTATGGCCAGCCAGTCCCCACCGACTGAGGCTGGTGGAGACCGCCTCGTCCACTCCGACAGCCGGCGGGCTGGTCCGTGGCAGGGCAGACCCTAGTGGCTGATTCACTCCAACACCCACAAAGACAGCGACACTAACGGGAGTCACACTACACCTATTTATCAATAACTCAAAAGAATGCTGCGAAACTCTGTGGCTATGATATAAGCAGCAAATAAAGACAACTAAACTGAAACAGACGTGAATAAAAATAATTATGGTGTTACTCGTAATGTAGCAGACAAAGTACAACAAATTAAATTTGACATTTAGCATTTGCTAGTTTATGGGTTGTTGTTTTTTTTTTTTTTTTTTTGAACAAACAAAAGACTCCTGGCGATTAAATCCTATTTAGTTGTTAAGACATCCCCATAAAAATCTCAGCGACAGAAGCATAAGCTCTAAACACGACCGCGCTCAGATTGAAGTAACACTTCCACACTAAAACCTATCAGTTAAAGCTCAGTGTTCGTGAAAACAAGTCCAAATGTTCACTTTTCTTTGGAGAAACACCGAAGAAGAGCCACCGAAGTGAGGAGTGCGCGGGCTAAAAACAAGTCCCCCGGCCAGCGTTGGACTTTTTACTAACCAGTTCCTCCCAGACTGGGCTGCGGCTGTAGGGGTACACATCCTCCATAGTCCCAGGCTTCGTTCTGCGTCCGCTCCGGGGAAGAGAGAAGAAACAAAACAGGAGTAAAGGTGGAGGAATTCAGCAACCTGCTTCGCCGCCCTGGCTCTTCGCCACCCCCGTGTGCGCACCGAGGAGGAGAAGCAGGACGCGGAGCCCTGACCGTGTCCTCCCACCGCTCTCTTTTCTCTCTCCCTCCCTCTCAGCTCCGACCGTGGCCTCTCTTCTCCCCCTGCTGCTCGCTTTCCTTCCTTCTTCCCTTTTCTTTCATTATTTCTTTCTTCCCTTTTTTCTCTTTCTTCATTTCTTTCTCTCTCTCTCTCTTTCTTCCTTGCGCACGTTTTTTGGGTCATTTTCTGAATTCATTTTGTGTCCCACAGGTTTATTTCAAAGATTTTCATATAATGCAAACCAACATTTTTTGAGGAAATCAAGAAATGGAAATATCCATGTGTCTTGGTAATGTAACATGCAAATATATTTAAAAAAATATATATGTTTAGAAAAATTTTATGGGTTGTTGATGTGTAGAAGTCAGCCAAATGAGCATGTCCCCACTGACCAATGTTCATTTTTCAATGAATATAAAACAAATAAAAATAG
>CAEGAE010010769.1:0-25494 GCA_903067095.1 Girardinus metallicus
TATATATATATATATATATTAGGAGGAGGAAAAGACAGGGTGTCATTGTGGAGTCGTTGGAAATTCAAAATCGGATTGAAATGTATGCGAAACTTTTGATGCTGGGGAGTAAATTATTTTGAGGTAACCTTTAAGAGAACTTTGTGACCTTTTCAAACGCGATAAGGCTTGATGGATGCTTTGGCCTCGATCAACCGCCGCCATGTAAATACTTTACGTCTCCATTAGATGTAGAATGTTCCCTGAATGGGCTGAGTCTGGTTTCCATCCCTCTGGAAGAAAACTAGTTCATGCGGGAACGTTTTTGGCCAATGAAAGAAAACTCAAGATGTCGATTCTTGTAAACCAAATAGACTTCTGGCTTGTTGTCGTAGTTTGGAGATGTATTCAAATCCCCTTTTGTCCTGATGTAAAAGAAAAACCCGACCGCAGTAAGTAGAAAACAAATGGGGGGGAGGGGAATTTAAATGTTGGATGTTTTTCTCAAGCAATTGTGGGATTTGCTATAAGAATGCGCATCATCCGAGTCCATATTTTACTTGGCGATGGAAATTTCAGTCCGTTCTTCTTTGTGAAATAGCATAAACTCAGTCAGATTGGGTGAAGAGTGTCTTTAGTCATTTTGAAATAAACTTCCGACATATTCTGTCATTATTGTGACATTTAGGAAATAGAAATTATTCTGGTCATTTTAATTGACATTAAACAAGAAAAGGTGGGCCTGATTTGATTTCAGACAGTGAGAAAAAAAAAAAAGATGTCTCTCTTATTTTAAGTAAATTTCCATTTTCAATTGTACCTGTGGTGAACACGGTGAAGTTCTTCCTGGAAGTAACAAATGAAACCCAATAAGAAGTGCGGAACTAAATATTTCAGTATTCAAGCCACATTCACTGCCTATTTCAGAAACTTTTTCAGCCAAGTAAACCCGAATGTCTCTTTCAGGGTTCTGAAACTTTCCCTGTCAGTTTTAGACGGGGGGGGGGAGAAAGAAGTCTCATTTTGATAAGTTCGAGGCTTTTTGGGAAGCTTTTGAACGCATCCCACCTTCCTTATCCAGAGAGTCCAATCGACTGAGGGAAAGAAAAACCCCAGTAATTATGGGGTTTGGGTTGAGATGCACCTCACTGCACTCCATCATGTTCAGTCTCTATCTTCAACAGACAGTTTATGGAGGGAAAAAATGACATTTAAAGGTCCCTCTTATTTCTCTATTGGGTTTTTAGAGCTGTTTAAATGCTGCTGCCTGCTTCAATTGGCTTCAATGATTACATATATTTTTTTATATTTCTCACTAAAAAACAAAATGTCTCAGAAAAACTGCTACTGTGACCTGAATTATGACTTTAGTTGTCATTTTATGCACGAAACATTTAATTTAAAAAATATTTTATTTTTATAATAATCAAAGTTTGAGTGGAGTAACCCCTGTCATAAGAGCAATTAGAATATAATTATTGCACTTTTATTAAAAAGGTAAGAGAGAATAACAAATACATTTTTAGATTTTACTTTTAAACCTCAAACAAGAGTAATAGCAAAATTACACAGGGAGTTCAACAAAGCTACATTTGTAAATTATTTCTCTAATATGCATCAAGAACATAGTACATAATCTACAATGACAAACTTTTCACTAAATTTAAAATGTCCACATGTTTTTATTCATAGAGATACAAACCTGAGTTGACACGTTTTGAGCGATTTAAAATAAAGTGTTGTTCAAGATTTAAACAGCAAAATCTGCACATATTTATATTTACATAGGTTTGTTGACGAAAACCTTTTCGTTCTCAAAGGCCAGAGGTGCTTTTGATGGGTTTAAATAATCTGCATGTATTTATTGTTATCTGCTATGTGAATCCGGTAGGGAAATGCGGGGTGGGGAGGTGGAAACACATCTGCACCGTTTTTTAATGTTCCCATTCCACGTTTTCCATCAAATCCTTCGATACGACCCTTAAAGCAACTTTTAAGCGTTTCCTGGTCCGACGCTGATGTCATTGTAGTTACGGTTTGCGTTTAGCAGGCAACACATTCAAAAGGCGCCTGATGTTTCCCCATTCTGAGCAGGTTCTGTTTTGGTATCCGCTGAACCTGGATTTCAGTCGAACTCAAGAGAAAAGCAGGAAGCGTCAGACCACTGAAGCCGATCAAGCTGAGAAGATTAGACGTTTGAGGACGGTGGGGGTGAGATATTTAGAAACGCAATTCATTTGAATGTGAACGTTTTTGGGAAATCAGAAGCCATTTGTGGATGTGAAGGCAGCGTTTGTCCTTCTAATCCGAGAATCTGCGACCGTCGATGCTAATTGTTCAAAAAAATCAAACAAAAGGCTATCACATCGCTTGATCCCAAAATTCGGTTAATAACTTGTTGGATGTGAGCACTAAAAAGTCACAGTGGTGCTTTAACCACACAGCACTCTGCAAAAAAACAAAAACAAAAGAGGATCTGCAAAAAGTATTTCAACTTGAAGCACATGGAAATGAGGCCCAGTGGCAAACAGTTGTTTACTCGCAAATACCAGGAATCAAGCTTGAGGGAAATCAAAGCAAAAGGTTAAGCTGAATCATGTGTGTGACACTTCCCCACCTGAGTCTTCGTGTTAATTAGAGCTCCGGGTAAATTAGCATTTTCGTGTTGACGAAGAACCCTGACAGGAGAAACTCACACCTGCAGCAACGGAGCCGAGCTCACAGCTGGAATTAGATTTAGCCGGGGATGATATTTAGCCAGGTGTTAAATTAACAAAACTATTTTTTGTTGTTGTTGTTTTGTTTTTTTTGCAGGAGCTCAGACAGTGGTTAGCAGGGCTGTTGGGGAGGGAGCGACAGCGTACCGGTCCGCGTGTGGGAGTGGGAACGGGAAAACACGGAACCGTGATCTCGACAAAGCTAAGACTCAGACTCAAAGGTTTAGTCAATTTTTGTTAAAAAGTTCAAGAAAATAGTTGCATAGCCATCTTTTTTGAGAACTGCATCTCATCCGTGTTTCTCGATTTCCTCTGCATTTCTCGGTTTTACGCCAGACGCGGCACGATTGATCCTGCTTTCTACTGGATCAGTAAACATAAGGTATTAAAGAATTTAGCTTAGCTTTTCAAATCTGTTTGCAACAGGAAGCAAGTGGGCGTTCGGTTCTGAAACACTAAAACAAACGTAATGCTTCCATTGACCAGCAAAGGGACTTTTCCTGTCTAGAACAATGTAATGTAAACATCAAAGTCCATGAGACAATAATAACCAAGCTGTATGATTGATTAGAGTAAAAACAAATACAACATTATTGCTCGGTATTGAAACAATGATGAACCTGCATCTTCTCTGGCCACTCAATCTTCTGACGTTGGCCGTTAAAATCGCTTTCCGTTACAGACATAAAAGCCGTTTACAAGAAGGCCGAATTTTAATGAACGGCGAAGTTAATTTTACAGCCTACTAAAGTTCCTCCATCCAAGCAGTGCCATTGCAGACAACACTTCTGTGATGATAGTGTCGTGCAGCTCGACTTCACTGATTTTCTAAACTGTTTTTGTTGTCTCCTGCAGAAGTATTTAAAACTCTGGAGCTTTTTCACCTTTTGGTGAAAAACGGCCACAAGCTTCGACGCATTTCGTCAGGATTGAGTATAAAAGTCGGAAAGTTCAGTGTTGATCCCCAGAAGCAGACTTTGTTTGCTGCGTCCCGTACTTCACTCCAAATTGGATTTCCTCTGGCTTTTCTTTCAACAATGGGTTCCCGTCTTGCCACCGTCCCTCACATATCGGATTTGTGGACTCCGTAGCAAATAGTCGCCGTGGTAACAGAGAGTCCCACTGGAACTTTGGGTCCCTGCAGCTCCTCTGATGTTACCTCCTTTGAATAATCCTCTCTTTTCAGTGTAGGTACATCTTCATAGGTTTTAAGTTCTTCCAAACCCTTTCTGTTTTCAGAAACGGACTGGACAGAGCCCTGACCCAGTTTTAAAACTCACAGAATCCTGTGTGCAGAATTCAGAAGTCTATGTAAGTGTACATTTCTGCTGTCACTGATTAGCCTTTTTATAACTAACATACTCGACATATGAGTGACTCCCGTGACTTCAAATTACAGCTCATAATGACGCTGCCCCCCTAACCCCCCGCCATAAACAGACAGTACGGGTATGTTACATATTTTCTCAATCCATAAAGTCTGAGTATTTCAGTTGTCCACTCTTGTGACCTTGATGTTCCTGGATACCACTGAGTGAAAGAAATGCATCTAATTTGGCCGAAAAGTGTGGAAAAAAAGTGTATTATTCTTGGTTTAACTAGCTCTAGTGACCTCTGTGTTGGTCAGAGAAATTCAAAACTTGACTTAAATGAAAGCCAAGAGAGTCCCCTTTAAGATGATGCCAAACACTATATTACAAACGTCCATCTCATGAGCCTAAGGGGTTGCTAGCTCTGTCTAAGCTACCCCTTTGGAAGGGCTGTCATAACGAAATATTGTCTAGAAGTTACGTTTTGTCGTCCTGAGATGGACTAAAATGTGAAATTTTAGTTACATTTGTTCTGTGAGGCTCTCTAAAACAAATTCTGAGGTCTGGTTGAACTAGATTGCAGTTTTTCTCAGTAACAGGAAATAAATTCAAATGCACACCACACCTTTCAGGCTGTGCTCTTTGGGAGAAAAATATATACAGCATTCAGATATTCTTTCTACTTCCCAATTAAGTAGGGGGTTTATCAGCTTTTATTCACAAGGCGTTGTAAGTTATTTAATTTGGTGGTTTCGTGTGTTTTAAGTACAGCTTATTTAGTAAATCTGGGAGCTAAAATGGATGTTAAAACAGGAAATGGTTCGACTGCAAGACATTAAACTCACTCACATAGTTTATGAGCTGCTTCCATATGACGCTCTGGTGTGCACAAGATGGAATATGTTAAGCCTTTTCGCTGGTATGATTTCACAAATTGAGCAAATTTATAACATTTTATCCTTTGAAAACGTATTTCAAAGAGGACTTAATCTCACTTCAGCAGGTTGGAAATGTAGTTTTGTTTTTTTTACCCTACTGCACACCTAGAGTGTGTGGAAGGGAGTGAGACGTGCTGACAAGGGATGCATCTATTAATGTCAGTCGCCCAGGAATGCCACCGCGCAATGCAATAGAGCACATTTAAATTGAATTCGCACGTCCAACGTCTGGTAAAGTCGCTGATAGATAATCTTTAAGTAATTTGAAAAAGCGAGGCTACAAAACAGGTTTACCTGGAAAAAAAATATATATATGTATATATATATATATATATATACACACTTCAACATTTGTATTTCAGTGCAAATCAATAAACATTAGCTTCTCCGTTTTAGCGAAGTCTGCAGACTGGCTCTCGTTAAGTTTCTCTCAAATTACACTTTGTTGTTTTCTGGCTGGGAAGCAGAATGCAATAACCTTCGTTCCCCGCAAACAATAGATCCGCCACGCGGCTTCGCAGTGTCAACCAATTACCTTCAGCCAGAAAGATGGGACCGAGAGAGAGGCAGATCTCCAGGTTGGTGCATATTTGATTTGTTCGGTATTTGTCTTCTACTTAACTAACTGCTTCTCCCTCTCACACACACACCTCACAAAAGAAAAATCTCCTAAATCCTATTTTTTTTTTCTCCCCCTTCCCCAACACCTGTATGCACTTAGTATTTTATCAAAATGAGGGTCCGTGTGCCCAAACCTAATCCGGGCAGCCAGACAGGGAAGCCTAAGGACGCGTTTCGTAAGTCGGCCTGCAGAAATGAAGTCCTGACAGCCGGCTGTCACAACAGAACATGCTTGGAGGGGACAGGCCTGCGTGACAATGCAAAACACGGCTACCGTGTCAGGAGACCTGCAGCCTACCTCTGAGTCACCGGGAGTTTCCTCGTTAGAAAAATCAATTACAGGACCCCCGACTGAGGCAATAATACCAGTCAAAAGCTGCAATGTGGCTTAAATACAACACAAAATGGCAGATAACATTACAAAGATGCAAGATGACTTTAAATAAGTTTAAATTACAAACAAAGAGTATAGACAAGGGGTGTGCAATTCTCACAGTACGATGCAGTTAAAGGGGCAGTATTTATAGCACAATCAAGTAACTATGCTAACTTAAAAGAAATTCATTTCGTAATTTAATGTCTTGAAATTGGATTTCTGTCTCCTACTCTCGGTCATCACAACATGACTTCTCTATTAAACCTTTAGCAATGTTTTCACCAGCGCTGCACTAAGAAGTAGCTCCTATAATGAGCTCAGTGGATGTGCAGTTCCACCAGGTGTTTGCTAGTTGCTGCTGGCTAGTCTGAAGGAGCTGAGTTGGGGAGTTCTGGAGGAGGGATGCTCTATAATGCAAAAGCTCAGTCTGTCCTGTAGAAGATTTCCACTGGACGTCTCAGGTGGATGACATCATGTCCTCCGTCTATTTTTCTTCAAACAGCAAAAGCGTTTACTTGTATATTTTAATCAGAAATAAATCAGAGTTCGCTAAAAATTACAATAACTTTCCCTCTATTAGCAAAAGATAATAATTGACCATATGTGGTGGGGAGACATTATGAGTGTTAATTATTTTAAGGATCAAAGAGTATTTGGGATTTGAACAGAAATCGTTAGACAAACCATATGTGAACGAGGCAACAGTAGCTTTATGCTAAATCAGAGCATTCAAGAAAAACAAAAAAAAATTCACTTCCACACAACAGATTTCTCCCCTTTGCTGACACTCTCCCTGCATTTCCCACGTGAAATCACTGAAGAGAAACAAGTTGATCATCAACGCATTAGTGATGCTTGACAAGTGATGACTTCCTGTGGAAATAAAAATCCTCCACAGTTCACAATGTCAGACCTAGACAGCTGCCAACTCAAGTCACTCCTCTTGACTGACATGCCACCGGCTTCTCCGCCGAGCTCCCATCAAAGAACTTTTTCCACACAGCGGCTGGAGTCACGGCGCAAAGTCAGTCTGACTCCGTAAGACGCCGCTACAGTTAGTAATGTCGAGTAAAGTTCTCCAGCCCCGCTGACTCCACTGACATTGACTCGTAATATTGTGGGGGTCTCGTGTTGTTAATAAATTATACACCAGCCTCACAGTTTCATGAAGCAAAGTGAAATGCAGGCTGATGCAATTTGCTGAAATCTCCTAATGGTGGCAGCGTGAGGTCAAAGTTGGTCAAAAGTTTGTTCGTTAAGTCCAGCATGACTGTGAGCTGCATTGCAGTTAATATTTTCTAAAACCAAATGTAGTCAATCTTAGTTGTTAATATTAACTCGATCTAGCTAGCACCTAGCTGGATAGCTAGCTGAGTGCAGCTCCAACTCATCCGTTCATGGGACATCCAACTAAGCTAATATTTTGTTTGTACCTCTAGAAAAGACCTCACTTTGATAGATGTTAGTTAGCAACAGCTTTAAAGATTTATATCTTTCTTGTAAAATAATACCCTCGGTCACATGTTACTAATGTTATCAGATTTGGTTACTCGGATAACTAGCTAGCTACAATGCTAGACAGCTAGCATTGCAGCTAGCTATGTGGGAAGCTAGTTCTCCTAATATTTGACACAAAATAATTGAATCGATTTTGTTCCTTTGCTTAACCCATGTAAACAAACTGACTCATTTTTAAATTTGACTATATTAGGTGTCTTTAAGCTGTCATTCCTAGAAGAATTGGTTAGAATATACCCAAATAAAACATAAGCAACTTGTTACACCCGTTTAGGTAACATTTTTTACAGTTTGTTTTGTCAAACTGTCAAAATTTGACAAAAACTCTGTGAAGCATATTTTTTTTCACCAAATTACCACAGAGCACTAAGTAACTACACAGAATAGAAATTATTTTTCTGGTTCACTGTTATAAGTTAGGCTGCTTGAGCTAAAGTCACTAAAACCACACTTGAATGTAATTATTCATATACTAATCTTTTTAGAATCAAAAGAGCATTAAAATAAGCAACCAAACTGGATAACATTAGTAAACATGCGACCGTCAGTGTAATATAATTAGGTCAATCTCTGAATTTGGTGCATTTTGTGTCCCACAGGTTTATCTCGAAGATTTTCATATAATGCAAACAACATTTCTTGAGAAAATCAAGAAATGGAAATATCCATGTGTCTTGGTAAGGTAACATGAAAATATATTTTGAAAATTATGTTTTGAAAAATTTTATGGGTTGTTGAAGTGTAGAGATCAGCCAAATGAGCAGGTCCCCACGGACCAGTGTTCATTTTTCACTGAATATAAAACAAATAAAAAATAGCCAGTAACTTTAAGTTATTTGTACCATTTTAAAAATGCTTAAATAAAAGAAATATAAGAAAAATTCACGAGTTATTCATAAAATTGCACTTTTTAATCATGTCCCTCCAGTTTTGTTCAACCCCGTAACAGCATACCAATCCCTCCTTTTTATAAATAATGGTTCAGTCCAATTTCCTCAGCACCGCGGAAGTGACATCACTTAAGTCTTTTCCCGCTCACACTGTAAAGAGATTTAAGTGTTAGTATAGTTTCTTACCTCTATTTGATTATTTTTAGCCATAGATTCTCATAGTCAAACTCAACCTTTCAACGTTGTTATGCATGTAAATGATATTTATCATTGTTGGTGAAAAAGTAAAGAATTGTCTTTGAAAAATATTCCAATTTCTTGTTTTCATTCCTTGCCCTCGCTGATGTGGACTTCTGGCTACTTTAGGTGAAAATCTTCAACCCCGTTTTTGTTACGGGGTTGAACGTTGGACTGTTGTTAAGCCGGTCAGACTGTTCAACCCCGTTACAATCTGGTCAGCCTTTAAAATGGGTTCAACCCCGTAATGTGATACATTGTTGTCATTTTTTTATAATGACAGCAAATATCAGACTAATATTTGTTGGACTATATGCAAAGTTTAAAGAATGATTCAAAAACATAAAAAAAGCCTGATTTAATTTTTATTTTTAAGTGTATTTTCATGATTTATGAGAAACGCTTTTACATCAAGTTGCCATATTCTACTTGAGTCTAATTATTATGATTCAGAATCAAATAAAATATACTTACAATTAGTTATTTTAATCAAGGGACAGGCGATCTCAAAGGAACTGGAAGAATTAGTTCAATTATGTTACCGGGTTATACTGATAGAGGAATCAAATTGTCCCATTACGGGGTTGAATTTAAAGCAACCTAAGTGGCAAAGAAATTCGTATTAATGTTTGGGATTTCATGCATAAGGTGGGGAGACGCATTTTCTTGGAGGTTCAAAGAGTCCTTCAATAGATCCAGAGTTCAAAAACACAATTTTTATGAAATAGCACTTTTTATAAAAATTTGTGGTGTATTCTTTTAGTAAGCTGAGATCCCAAAATGCACCGAATTCAGAGAATCACCCAATTTTTTTTTTTTTTATTTATGAAAAAGATAAAAAAAAAAATCTCTAAAGCTGTAGCTAGCTAAAATGTATCAAATGTGGTGCTACTTTTCTAGATGTACAAACAAAAGATTAGCTTAGGCCTACGTATTAATGTGACGTGAACGGGATCCAAAGATCAATACTGCATTTGATTTAGATAAAGCTGCTATCAACAGGCTAACGAAGCATAGCACACAGACTAAGAAATGGAGAGAACATTAGCCTAGGCCTGTCTGATGGTAATTAGGCGTAAAAATAATAGACTAAAAAGACCTGGGCTAATGACAAAATGAAATCTGAATAAAAAATAATAAATAAAAAAGCAGCCTTTGTGATTTCTAAGCCTAAAACAGAGAGTGTCATAGAGTAAGGCCGCCGTGATTTAGCACTAAGAGAGCGGGTTGTCAGGCAATTTGTACGACAATAGCTTTTCCAGTTGAAAAGGAAACACGGAGAGTGACTGTAATACTCTGATTAGAGTAACAAGGTCACCTCAGCAACAGAAAGCAAGTAGGAAGAGAAACCAGTCCCGGTGGACCATTTACTTTTAATAAGTTCTCATCTGCCTGCACACAAAGCCCTGTCAGGTCTGGGGAAGGAAGACAAAAACATAAAATAAAATCCTGCAGCTGCTCCTCAGCTCAGACAGCCAGAATGGCCTGATGGCTCCATAATGTTTTTGATGTAGTGCTGCATGCGCAGATACTCAACAGGACTGAGAGAATACAGATATCAAGCCATGCTTAGTAATCGATAAATAGAGGCCGCTGTGGTTCTCAAGGCCGTTACGCCGCGCTAGATGAATTGTGCTGCTTTCAGGAAAATAAGGTCCATTTGTTCAGCTCTGCTCTCTCTCTCTCTCTCCTCCTCTCACTGCTGATGACGCTGGCGGTCAAAGCGTACTGTAGCAGCCGGGACTGCGCAGCTTTCAAATTGGAGACGCGGCTTTACCACCCAAAAACATCAGTGTCTCGTTTATCAGCACTGGCGGGTGAAATGGAGAGACCGATGCGAACGCGAATATGAAGGTTTGTAATCTGCTTTGCTTTGTCTGGGGGAGGGGGGAATAAATAAAAACGCACATACGCAAATAACCTTTTTAAAGTTTAAAAAGGAAAGCTTTTTCCTCCATTCAAAAGCAACAACAAAAAACAAAACAACAAAACAGAAAAAGGCAGTGGACTTAAAAGAAAAAGGCAGCATAAACTCATTATATCCCGGCTGCAGCCTCCGAGTGACACTGAAGAGAAGTTCAGACACGAAGAAGAGGGAGTTTAATGCGGGCAGGTGCAAACAGCGCACCGCTGCTGATAAATGAAATGAGCACAGGAATAATAAAAGTAAATGACAAGAAAAAATACAAACAAAAAATGAAATCCACATGAATGACCTTTCTTACAAAACAGAGAGAGAATTTAGCAAAAAGAAAAGCAGGTTTTGCAGAACTCTTACCTGTCGCTCACACTGACAGACGGGCCCATTAAAGTTCTGGGACTGTTTGTTCTCACTCATAATTTTCACAGGTCTTTCTCTGATTAACATGTATTGGTTATTTAATTGCATGCCCTTTACTGAATCTTTTGTTGTTATGATGGTTAATATTCAGGTATAATTCTATACATTCGTATGGCCTGAGGAGAAAATATAAAACAGAACCACCAACTGTGCTTTTCATGTCGACATCGCCCAAAGCAAACTTTGTAGTTTTTTTTGTTTTGTTTTGTTTTTTTGAACACTGATGTGTTCAAGACATTTGTGAGATCTAACCTGTCATGCGACGCTTTCCTGAGACCAACGCCTGGAAACTGTCAGTATTTTTAGATGTTGATTGGGGAAAAGCTTCATGTTTAGATATCACCACCAAGACACTTTAAATCAGCTGTAGTTGTCGTGCCGGGCCACTAGAAGGCGCTGTGATTCAAGCTTCCACCTCGTAAACAAAAGCCTTTCTGCCATGAATGAGGTGTTCATGTAGCGCGTACGTTCCTCGTCAGAAATCGTGTTGAACTGAAAAGGTTAAGTAGCACAACACGATGCTAGTCGTTATTGATTTTGTTATTTCCCCCGTTTATGAGGAGAACAAACCGTTTTCCGCATGAAAAGTTTCCCTCTGAGATCTGGTTTTAAAAAGTGTCTGCCTCAGAGACTCTGGTCATTTAACGTTTTTGCTGCTTTGGCTACAAAGCAACAACAACGTCTCCTGTGGCACAACGACACCGTGTCAAATTCCTTGCGTGTGAAAAAACTCGCCCGATAAATTTGCCTTCTGATTGCGAGACGTCAACAATGACTAAACTGACCAGCTGAATCACTCGAAAAGGAGAGTCACGGAAAAGGCGCAGCGGCACCACCAACCTTTTCACATTCTCAGGGTTAGCATTTCGTCGGGTGACGAGCGACTCTTTGAGTCCGAAACCTCAAACGAGTAAAACGAGGTCCTGTTGGCGCGGTACGGAACAACAACATGGGTGACGCTCAATGAGAACCTTGACAGCTGCATTATTCACACGGCTCCGGCAGTCATTGCTGACATGGAGGACAGTGAGGTGACTCATCCCACTCGATAATACAAGATGATTGATGCTTTTTGAAACACTAAACATCCCACATGAATAATAAGCAGGGGCCTTGTTAGAGGTGGGGAATCTTTTTTTCTTTTTTTTCTTTTTCCCTTTTCATTCTGGGAGCGGACCCACGGTGATGGACGCCGTAAGAGTCGAGACAAGCGTCCTCACCTGGGGAGGAGGTTATCTGCTTGGAAACTGATAGTATGTTAGAAAAGAGAGAGAGAGAGAGGTAAGAAAGAGGAGGAGGAAGAGAATTCGAGTAGAAACAAGCGTTCCCAAGCTACCGCCATCACACTATGAATCACCCATCACTATCATGTAGAAAAGGGAATTAGCTATAATGCTGCTTTCTGTGTGGCTTCACTAAGCCTGCAGATGCATGTTTAAGCATGCCTAATTGTAATAAAGCTTCAGTAAAGCTTACTTTACCTGATTAGACGGTGGAGTGACAAATCCTCGGAGCGCAAGTTTATACGTTCGAAGGGCACACGGAATAAAAACAAAGTTAAAAATCAATCAGAAGGCAGGGCGTAGTAGTAGACTTTAGTCGATTAAGAGGAAGTACATAGTAGGTTTTGCCTGTTATCTTTGTGCTACTATGCAATAATTGAAAAAATATATAAATGGACAGTTGGAAAAAATGTCTGCTTTAATTCAAGGTTTCAGGGTTGCTGCAAATTTTTCAAAATTCCGAAATTTTCTCGACTCAAAGTTCTAGATTTCTTTATTGTCATTATTTCCTTTTTAATATTATGTAAGGTTGTGACTACAAAATGCTAACCTTGAACTGCAGAGATAGTAATTGGGTGCAACACAAATTACGAAATAGAAAGCTGGAACAAACTTCCAGTGGGACACTGGGTAATTTCACAGCTCCCCCTCCCCCAAATCTGAACTCAAGACTATAACTCTTAAAAGACTTGAGATAATTAATTGTGCTGAGGAATTAAAGTAAACACACAAAAAGCCCGCAATGCTAGACCTTTGTTATTGGAAAAACTTACACAAGTTCAGATAAAACTGGGTTTATGGTGTGTTCACACCGGCCCTGTTTAGTCGGCTTCAATCCAACTCTAGTTTATTTGTCTGGAATAATCCGATTCGGTTGGGGCGGTGTGAATGCGTAATCGAACCTAATAGACCAAAAGACGTGAACTAAAATCCTGGGCTTCCGTTTGGTTGAAGTGAACTCTGTTGTGGTTCGAATGCATATATGAATGAGAAGCGGACTGAAGACCATTCCAGACAGAGAGAGCGGGCCATGGCCCTCTGGGTAAATGCCTTCTGAACCAGAGGGCATTCTGGGTGAATACAAACAAAACAAGCACAGGAGTCTAGCGCTAGTGGGAGAAATGGCTTGTTGTATTTTACCAAAGACAAAATGGAGTATGAAAGTACTTGGATTTAATTTTTTTTTTTTAAAAAGAAAAAAAAAAAAAAAGGGATGTTAAACATTACAATTAACTTGTTACACAGCAAATCAAGGCCAAAGTATTGGTAGTAAATATGAATCGATATAAAACGGTTCCATTTGTCATACATAGTTACACGTTTGTCTAAGGAAATGTTTTTCTAAGCATCTTCCAAGTCCTGGAAAATGATATTATCCAATCCGATACTTTTCCAGACTGCGTAGGCACTTTTGATATGATAAACTGTTGCACACTGAAGCAACACGGACTCCTGAGCTGCTGCACAGGAGCAGAGGCTCAACTGAAAGTCAACAGCAAGCTGCTGGAATGCTGCCGCAAAGACTTTGAAGGTCTCCTCCAGTCTTAGCGGAAGCAGCAGAGGCTTGAGTTTAGCTTTTTTTTTTTTTTTTTTTTTTGCCCCCCTCCTGATCATCAATGCATCTTTTGATTGTTAAGTCGGAGAAAAGGGGCTTCATTAGTATGCATCTCTAATGGTGCCTTGGCTGCCTGCAGATGCGGCAGTATTGGTGGTGGTGGAGCTGCGTGTGTGTGTGTGTGTGGAGGAGGGCGACGGGAGAAGCTGGGTCAGTCACATGGCTGGGACTCGTAGCAGCATCGCTGCATGCAGAAAGATCTGAACCAAGGCGCCGCTCTCTCCTCCTAATTCTCTCATGGCAGCCCTGACCTACTTTTCACAAAGACAGGCTCATGCAAACTTGATGATACGCCTATAACAGTGGGGCCCGTCGTGCATTGCCCGAGGTGGTGCAGGCGGCGGGGGGTCTCAGTGGTGGGAACCAACTGGCAGCATGTTCGCAACTCTGTCCGGGGAAGTTAAACAAGATTAGAGACGATGATGCGAGAACAGCATGGGCCTAAAGATGCGACATCTCATGACATGAGATTTCAAAACAGAGCCATCACTTATTGATGGACCGGAGCAGGTCTCCTACGGACCTACGCAGCCAGACATATGGAAACTATTTCTGTCATTGGATGGGCGAACCAAGTTCGTAGGATATCGCTGATTATCAATGCTGCAAGTTGTACTTGATAATAAGATCTCTGTCATTTTCATATGCAGAAAGTGTTGGTAAATTTTGAACATTTTGTCACGTTACAGCTGCAACTGTAAAGGGGAAGTATTGTGTTTTCCAGCCACATAGTGCCATTGTGCAGCACAATCAAGTAACTGTTATATTCAGTTGTTATGAAAATGATACATGTGTCAAACATGTGACTTTGTAATTTGACGCCTTGAAATTGGGCCTCTGTCTCTTTAAAAACTCCTCTTTCTGAAACTCCGCCTTCAGGAAGTCATCACAACATGACTCCTCTATTCACCCTTTAACAACATTTTTACCAGCAGAAGTAGCTCCTACAATGAGCTCAGCAGATGTGCAGTTCCACCAGCTGTTTGCTAATTGCAGCTGGCTAGTCTGAAGGGAAATTGCAGTTTAGGACTCCAAGGCGTTTTGCACAGCTGAATGGTTGCCATGGGAAATTAAAGGATTTCTCAAAAATGCATGAAGGAATCAAAGCAAAACTCCAGGTGTGTTTTTAGTGAGGGAAAAACATAACATGATATAAAGCTAAAAAAATTTAGATACTTCCCCTTTTAATTGAGCATCAGAAACCTCAATTAAAGGGAAGTATTATGTAAAATCAACATTTTTGAATATGGTGCACAACAGTACAGTGGGGGAAAAAATGAATGAAACATTTTCAGTTTTTTCTTTTGTAAATAAAACATGTAATAGGCATTTCGTTATTCAGCTTCCTAAAGATCATTCTTTAAAAATTAACCTACATTTCAGTTTATGGGATGTCTCTACCACAATGTTGAGACATTTTTGCTTCTCCTCATTTGCAAAAAAAAAACCCCAAACAAACAAAGAAAAGCCCATCAACCTCAAGCAGATTGGATGGAGAACAGGTTGGATTTAGGTCTGGACTTTGACTGGGCCATTTTAGCACATGAAGAATCTTTGATCTAAACGACTGCGTTGTAGCTCTGACTTCATGTATTTTCACCACAAACGGCATTTGAAAAGCAGAACCACAAAGTCAGATTTTGGTCTCGTCTGACTAAAGCTCCGTATTTTGCATTGTTCTGTTCTCACCAACACGATATGGTTTGTGTTTATTTCTAATTTTTGATTGGGTTGGTGTTGAGTGGTAGCTAGGTACCGACAGCACACAACAAATACATCGTAAATACGTAATTTATTCAAGTCCCGTTTGCATGTCACAGGTTTATTTCCTAAGCTTGCTTCTTTAGAGCAGCAGAACGGCGACAGATCGCGATGTTTGTTCCACTTCAGCAGCAAAGCAAACCTCAGGAAATGTCGGTCGGGTGTTAGGTCGTGAGCTACGGTCTGTGCACAGCCGGGAAAGCAAAGGTGAGCTTTTGGATTGCTTTACTTGTGCTGCAAATGATCCCAATGCTCAAACCTTACTCATAAAAAGAACCCTCTGAAAGTTTGAAAATATATAAAAAAAAAAAAAATCCAAAAAGACACTCCTCACCTCTCTCAAGAAAACCAAAAAAAAAAAAAAAATCAATAACAGCACAGACTGATGTATCAGGATGATAAAAAGACTAAATAAAGATGGATGACAAGCGATCCGCTGGAGGTAAGCGTCAGAAGCCCAGACCTCGTAACCTCTCAGCACGACGCCGAGAACAAAGACGCAGAACTGGCAACAGAACAGAAGCTGGGTGGTCTAAATACAGCTGCAAATGGGAAGGGAGAAGAAATGTTCTGCTGAGGGCTAAAGTGTGTTTGTGTGTAAATATGTCTAAGTCATATGTCAGATAAGTAGGAGGTACAATGTCTTTAAATGAAGTTTTTTTTTTTTTTTTTAAACAAAAACATAAAAAACAATTTTCTGACAATCAGATCTGAAAGTTTGTCTTCAAAACATAGACTTCCAATAATGAAATGATTAAAAATTCTTGATTAAAGGTGATAACGACTGCTTTTCTTTACTCTGCTACTTTCTCCTACTACTCTCCAGTTTTGCACTACTCCATGTTGTTTCAACTTTTAACTTCATTTTCTCTCAGTTTTTCCCTCTTTGCTGAAGCAACATCTAGTCTGGATTTCTGTTTTTTTTTTTTTTCTGTTTGTTTTTTTCCTGGATGGGAGCTGACGCGTCGCTGCCAACAGCTTAGCTTTACGTCTAGAGATGGTGCACTCGGTCCTCTCTTTCAGTGTTTGACCCCGTCTCTCTCCTAGACAGAGCTAATAGTTTATTCAAGAACAAATTATCCAAAAGTATTTCTGTATTCTACAAAGCAAAACGTGTTTCAGATGAAAAAGCACTCCACGTTCTGCACTGTTCCTTACTTTTACCGTACTTCAGCTGTCGTCCAGAGATTTGTGGCAACAATGACGAGATTACACCACGATCGTTAAAACGCGTATAAAAAAAAGACCTGTGCTGCGTGGATCACGCAAATCTACTATTTGAGCAATCAAAACTATTACATTTCAGACATAGTTAAATTGCAAACTGCACCGATAATGAAAAAAGATTTAAAAAAAAAATCAATTAAACATTCAAGAAATGTTTAAGAAAAAAAAAGAAAAAGGGGGGACCGTACAACTTATGGTGTGTACACAAAATATCAAAAACAAAATTAAGATAAGGTTCAAATTCAGGTCTAAAGACATGACTATAAAATGGTTTTTGACTAAAAGTATCATCAGTATTGGTGTGACTATTGTTATTCTATTAGTCCACAGCATTTTGTTCTTAACGTGGAAGACTTGAGGACTGAAAGTACAGCTGCTATACGTGAATATATAAATAATAAATATGCGACTAGCACTAAGAGATCTACAGGAACCATAACTTGCAAAGAGCTTTTGACCTAATTGGAAGCAGAATAAAGTATATGACTAGCACTGGGGCTACATGCTGCAGCTATGCTCATATTCTTATATAAGTATAACACATATTCTGTGTATTCTTAAAATATTTGTCTACCCTTCATCAGGTAATGGAACCATTTTCCAGCTGATGAAAATGTTTAATTTAAAGTAAAACAGACGGCACAAGCTCTGCTTGCTGCTCACTTTTAATTGAATTGAGTGGAAATGGAAAACCTCCGGTAGGAACGCTGGTTAATTTCACTCTGAGCAATGCAATGTGACAATTTTCTCCTCCTCTTAACGGCCCAATGAAGAAGAATCACGCTTTCAGATGATCAGATATCCTTTGAGCATTGTTAAATGAGGCGACCTTTAATCCCCTCTAGAAAAGACAAACGAGATTATTTGAGATATGATGCTTTGTTTACAATGCGCTACATAAAACTACACAAACCTGACCAAGCTGCACAAGTTCCACGTCAACGTGTGATTGTAAAATCTTTTCTCCGACAGTTCAAGAGCCACCCAAGACCCGAAGCTCTACACATTTTTACAACTGCGGTGCAAATTCTACAAATCAATTTCTGCAGAGCAGCCTTATGCAAGACTTCTGGTAAAATAAATAAATAAATAAATAAAATCTGAAGTCATAAACAGGTGGAAGGACGTGGGCTGCTCGTGAGTTATAACCGGCAGGGAAAGTGGGGATTTTTTTTTAACGTGATGCAGCAACGCTCGGTGTCTGAACCGGGGAGGAGTGGCTGGGCGGGGGGAGAATCTTTCAGCCCAGTCACCTCAGCAGACCTTGGACGCATTTCTGCATTGAACAGGTTCATTTCCTCTGCAAGATCGTCTCAGATAAACTGTGCGCTTGAAGGTGCTGGCAGATTAATACAGAGGTGCTGTTCAGTTTGCAAACCTCGGTGGGGGATTTCTAATTCATTTGCGATTTTTTTTTTTTTTTTTTCAGACAATCTGAATGATAACGCGAAGCCGGCGCGTTACATTCGTTTAGTGGGTTGGGCAAAGACATCCGTTACCAGTTTGTTCCTTGGAAATGATCACAACAAAACTAACAACGCAAGACTGAAAAGCAATTCACATAGCCTAACTGTTTCCATGGTATAACACACTGACACTCCGTTCATTCGGATTGAAAGAACTACTAAACATGACCATCAGTATGATCTGTTTACTTATAATGTGTGCGTGGGCGTGTGTGTGTGTATAAGAGGTCTGTGAGGTTCTGTGCGTGTTCCACGCAGCGCTACACAAATATTCGATTCTGAACCACAAAGAAAGGAAAATTATTACCAAAGCATCTGCAGAAGATCATTGAACTTTAAAAAACAGGAAGAGGACATAAAAAAAAAATATCCAAGGAATTGAAAATGCCAAACTGCCTCATTCAAACTTTAATTAAGTGGAGAAATTGGGGATTCTGTTGAAACCAAGCCACAAAGAATAAAAAAGAAATTACACAAAAACAAAAACTCTGGACTCCTTGAAAAAGGTTGTAGCTCTTTCAAACCGATCAATACGGAGGAAATTGAAGAAGAAAGCCTTCGTACTCCAGCGTCGTCACTTGTGGCAAAAAAAATGAACTTTATCTTTAACTTTAGTCTTGACCACAACCATTAACACAAAATTTGGAGAAGAGTCATCAAAGGCTGTGCTTACTGTGAGACGTGGAGGTGGGTCGCTAATGGATTGTTGATCTTTGAGCTACAGAGATGCGACGAACCTCGTCAACCCCGATGGTTGATGAAGATAAACTCAACAATTTATCAGAACATACCAGGAAGAGATTTCACACTCATGGGCTCAGAAGGAGATCATGTTGTGTAGTTGAATGTTTCATCATCTTGCTAATAAGAAGAACAAAACAAAGTTTTCTCCCAACCACTCTGAGTGAAAAGGTTTTCATAGGGTGTTCTCTCTGTCTGGTAGACTCCGTTCGACTGGGGATCAAAAACTGCAACATCTGTTACATTTTCAACGAACCAAACCCTTTGAAAAACCTGTTCACCCTCTTCACCTGCGCTGCACCAGGAAGCACTGAAGGAAACAACACGAATACCTCTGAAGAAGACACCAAGCAACTTTTGTCTTCGCAAAATGTTAACAAAAATGTTCGATTTTAACGGTTGTAGGACTTCTCTTTAGTCGATGGCAAAAGACCACGAGCCATTTCTCCCGCTAGCTCCAGACTCTCATATTTTTTTAGGTTGTATTTACCCAGAATGCACCACGCTACAGTTTGTTTCCTACTTTTGGAGCAGTCTCACAGTCTGCTTAGCATTCACATGCGCATTCGAACTGCGCCACAGGAAGAGTCGGAGGTCTTTAGGCAGACCAGCGGTCACGCTTTTGGTTCGCATCAGAGTTCGTCTGCGTACAAACTGGAGTTTCTAAACCAATGAACTAGAGTTCGATTAAAGCGCGCTACATATGCAGGGCTAGTGTGGAGGCTCCCATGTTGTTAGAAATGTGCCTTAAAAATCTTCAATTCTACCAGCATGTGTGAATTTATGAGCACAACAGACAACTTTCCATCACTTCTAAAATAACCAAGCACTGCAGAGACAGCTAGAAGACATCTTTTATGCTCAACTTGACGACCTTGAGAATTTAATGGGTGCACGTTCTGCAAGTGAAGGATAATCAAGGCAAATGAAACTTGTGGCACAAATGAAAGAGGAGCCAAAACAAGTCTTTAAAAACAAGACGGCACACTCATTCATGAACAGGAGAATCAAGATTTTAAAAGATGTCAAACGACAAGCTTCAAGCCACATTTGGCAACAGAGATAAACAGTAAACCATTTAACAGGGTGGGAGTCTCATTTTGTTTGTTGATAAGCAGATGGCAATTTTACAATGCACATAAATCTCTGCGGAAAAAGTTGGAGCAGTGGCAGCTTTTGAAGCAGACCGCTCGGCTCAAAGGCGTGCAGCGGACATTTCGCTCTTCAGGGGTCACATTTTAGGGAAACACGACATTGAGTCACATCGTGTGGTGCAGTAGAAGATAGTGCTTTGTGTGCTGACAGCATACTTATGCACATTATATTAGAATAGCCCCCATCTTTCACTCGGATCAGGATCAATTAATTTGGCTTGATTGGATTTAATCAAATACTGAAAAACAAACACATTTTTCCTATTCATTAAATCTATCAAATCTAAGAACAGCTACTCACAGTCTTTAAATGCACCAACCAACAACATTACTTTGATGAAATTATTTTTATTTCATAAAGGTCAGGGGATATAAGCTCTGATGCATAAATTGGGATAAATTTGTAGTTCCTTTGTCTTCTGATGGACTCAAAACCTCCACCTGTACGGAAGGGAAAAAGGCTGCAGCACAACAAAGTGGGGGCTCGTCCGGGCCGTTTTCCAGGTTTCTGAGAGCAGAACTCCCTCACTGAAATGTGCATTTCCTTCTGGTATTAAAGTATCTTCACTCATTCATTCATTCAAAAGAAAAATCTTTTGTCTGTTAGTTCTTAAGCTGCTGAGATATATTTAGCTATATTGCCATGTTATGTTTGTTTATTGAAAAAGGCTTGTAGGGAAATTATTGAAATTTGTGAAGAATCCCAAACTGTCAAAGTAATGTGTTCAGTTTTAACACATTCGCACTTTAAAAGGTGTGTGTACAGAAAATAGCTCATCCCGTCAGTTTTACTTTCAGTTTCAATCATTTGGTTTTCCAAGGTGAGTAAATCTTCATATCTTTACCCACATAGAATGTCTTAAACTTTCCTCTTGCTCTGACTTTAATTGCTCAATATGTGGAAATGTGGCCAACACGAACTGATTGACTTTGTTCACTTCTTCCACCGTTTGGGTCAAACTGTGACCCCATAGAAGCAGTCTATAATTCAAAAACACAGAAGAAACTCAACATCATCGTTTACAACTCCTTCTGTTTGCTGATTGGCCATCATGATATGGATCCTGAGGAATCTAATTCAATGGGAGAAATCCCAGACAGAACAGTGAAGGGAAATGAGAATAAAGCAGAATTGCATAGGAAGGCTATGACCAGGCAAGCAACAGTGTGCTTTAAGTAAAAAAACCCAAATGTGTCAAAAGTGAAATTGGCAGATTATATCTGAAAGAAAAACGGAAAATGGGGTTGGTCAGAAAAAGTCGGGTTAGTGCATTTCTAAATAAAACACATACTTTCAAGTTCTTATCTAAATACTTCTGCATGTCTCGCACCATTTTCGAGTGTAGGTAGTGGGGGACATATTTAACTAATATGACCATCCTTAAGTTATGACTTGATGGATACTATAATATATATATATATATATTTTTTTTTTTTTTTGCCATAATGACATTCTTGAACTAGAACAACTCCCAAGAAGACAGGCTAGACAATGTGTTTCCTATTCATGAAATCTTGATTGCAAAGACTTATCATTTATAAAATATTAAAATATATGTCTTTTACACATGTTATACAACCATTCAAAGGCACAGCAGCTACATGCACTATGTTTCTCCTTGTTCGTTTCACTTTTGCTAGTGTATATATATAAATCTTCTGTTGCAAAGTTGCCGATGGTCTGCTATATGAAGAGATGAAAGATGTAGCATTTATACTTTATCTTGAACCATCAGTCACCAATTGATTTTCATCTCTGGACTCTTTTCACAGCAGTTAGAGCAACTTGTCATAGCGGGGAGGAGAACAGAACCATCATGCCTTCCCACAGGTCATTACAGGGGGAAAAAAAGACACGTGACTGACACTTGTGGGTTTTTTTTCTGCCTCAGCGAGTCAAAATGTCTGCCATCAAAGGTATAAAGAGTGCCACAATTCCGTTAACGACGGCAACAGCATGCGTGCGTTGTTGAGTAAAAGGATCAAACCCAGGGCCTCAGGAGATGAGGGGGGGCAAATGAAAGACACGGTAATGACCGTACAGATCAGTGGCCGAGGCAGCGCAGAGCGTGAAATTGCAAACATGTGACTGCTGGTGGAATCTCAGGGCGAGATTCCTGTTAACTGGTTCTCAGATCATAGTTCCTTTTTTTCCCAATGTGAACCACTGCAATCCAGTCTGTTCTTAGTGACTGAGTGTCTTCTCTAACAGTTAAATGGAAAGACAAATTGACACCTAACATTATGGGATTATTAAGATTTTCCTCCCAGTGCAAAGGAGAGGATGATTTTTTTTCCTCCCGTCTGCTGCAGGACCAGTCTACATTCTGGGTTTAAAGCAAACAGAGTTTTCATTGCTCCACGGGGAGTCGTTGATTTTGAGCACCACTAATGTTCCCTAAAAGTGAGAACTTACTATTTGTCATCTGTTTGAACTATGACACTTACAACGGAGGCCCCAAAAACAACGATGTAACACGGAATACTGCCAACGGTTTGCATTTGCTTTGCAAAAGTATTCTAACCCCTGGAATATTTTCACAGTTTGTCATGCTGCAGTCATACACGTCTCTTTAAATGGGCAGAAATGTCTGTTGTGTTCACATTTAACTCTATGAATACGCAAGGTATCTGCTGTAGTTGCAGCAAAAAGTGTTTCTACAAAGTACAAAGGAATCCAAAACAATTTACACATTTTTCAGATTTGTATTAGGAAAAGAAATCTTTAAAGGGGAAGTGTTATGTAAAGCCAGCCTGACTTTGGAACTGTTATTCCCTCATCAAAAACATGCCTGGAGTGTTACATGTCCTCCCCCCGTGACTCCCCACCTCAGCTCCTTCAGACTAGCTAGGAGCAATTAGCAAACACCTGGTGCAACTGCACATCTGCTGAGCTCATTATATCAGCTACTTCTCAGAACAAAGCTGATAAAAGTGTTGTCAAAGGGTTAACAGAGGTGGTAATGACTTCCTGAAGGCGGAGTTTCAGAAGGAACGGGAGTTTCTTAAAGAGACAGAAGCCTGTTATATTACAAAGACGATTTTCTTTTAAGTTATATTCAATATATAGCATTTGTATGACTACAAAAGGTAACAGTTACTTTATTCTGCTAAAAAATGGCACCATGTGCCTAGAAAATACATACTGCCCCTTTAAAATCCTGTTTTCATCTCGCTTCACAATTACGCTTTTATTTGTTTTAATCTGCCACATAAATTATGTAGAATTTTGTTGATGAAGGGCTGTGAACACCTTTGCACGCCGCCATGTCTTGTCACGAATTCCTTCCAAGTAGGAAAACTGCTTTGACATGTTGGAAGAGGCTAGCTAACCAACAAAACAACAACTAATAATAAACGTGCCAAGATTGTTTGTTTAAAATGGCTTTACATTTTAAACCTCCACAAGCTCAAAGCAATAATTTTTTTTTTTTTAAATAAATACAGTAAGAAACACAGGTATGTGGAAAATAAGCCCACTAATCCTGAGGGTATACTGGATTCCTGTGCTCGGCTCACGGACACATTTTCACAAACCAGTAAAAACGCCTCGGCTGCTCTCGGTAAGCTGATTTTTTATTTTTTTTTCTCGCAGCGAGGTCTTATCTTATCCGCTTTATGCAGCGATGCTTCTTGTGATGAATCTCTAATGGGAGAGAACTGGAAAACTATTATCTGGACTTGGCAGTTTTCTTTGGCTGGCCAGTACCCCCCACTTTCTTTCTGCACTTATTGCTAGTCGCCTCTGCTGCAGCTTTCTGTCTACATAAATTAGCTTGATCTGCTCACGCCTTTTTAACAAAAAGGAGAAGAAGAAGGGGAAAAAAAAGGTGTTCTTTTTGGCAGAGTATGCATCTTCCTACTTAAAAGAGAGAGGATCAAGGACCACTTGTGGTGCATGTGGGCCCTGCCTCTGACTGCTTCTTATTGCTATGGATACCAGTTATCGTCTTTTAAGAGTGCGGCTATCTGGGCAGCAATAAATTATCATCAGGCATGAAATTGCTTTATTCAGATAGAAAAGATGCAGTAGGTGACAGTGCGCTGCTTAACTCAGCCCTAAGTAAGCCACAAACTTACTTAGGGAATATCAGAGGGCGTTAGCCGTTAACATGACTTTCATTTTAATCTAGTATACGTTTGTAACTGTGATGTTAGTTGCTAATTATTACCAATCTCAGTTAAGGTTGTCATGGAGAAGATCTGCATGCCGTTTTGTTGATACATTTTTCAAAATGTACTTACTTTCAGAATGTTTACTACCTTACTCCAACTCTTAATGTCTGTTTCTCGTTCATGCATGATTACAAGCAAGATGGTAAATCTGATCTTAATTATTTGTTAGAATGTAACTAATTCAGTTGATAAATTTGAAGCATTTATTAGAATATGGCTACATTAAATTCTCCCTTTACGCGCTAAAAGTAGCAGAATGGTTTTTAATAATTAGTTAGTCTTTTTTTTTCTGCTAATCTCCCATATTTCCATGACAAAATGGTTACAAGATTCAGAATCAAATCAAATATTTGCAAATTGTTACACCAGTTATATTTTTAAACTCTAATAGTTTGTCTTGTTAGCGTATGCTAAGTCAGGAGCTAAACCTAAGGCTTTCAAATGCAGTTTTTGTTTAGGGAGTATGATCCTCTAAATGAGGATGCATAGAAAGATACGTGTTAACATATGTACATTAATATGGAGATCTGACGGAGGAGATCACTAGCCTTCCAGTTTTTAGCAGCTTTTGGTTCGTTAAGCCAGGCTTCAGCTGTTACTTTTCCACCAACTTGCACCTACTAAATGACCAGTTAGCACTTAGCAAACTTCTATTTCCATATTGGAAGTTATTTGAAACACATCGTTAAGAATATAACTAAAATAAAAAAGTCAACAAAAATTCCAATACTTGCACCAGTTTTTGCTGCTCGGACTGCAACCGTTTGTTTGACCATTTCAGATGAGTTGGGCTGTGTGACACTGGGTGGTGTGGTCTCTGATGGGCCGTCGTTGAGCTGCTGCTGGTGGTGCTGCTGGGCGGACGCTGCCGTCCATACTGAGCAGCAAAGGACGAAGGAAAAAACAGGGCGAGCTGGCAGACTAGGAATGCACAATTAGTCCTGAGTCAGTCGCAATGGGTTTTCTCAAAGACAAACAAGGCGAACAGATCGTGACTTTGTGTTTATCTAGAAAGGAGTACACTGATTGTAGTAAGTATATATATATATATATATATATATATATATATATATATATATATATATAGTGAGATAGGTTTAACGTTTGTCTGCGTAAAATTTTGGTTGATTTTAATCCATATTAC
>CAEGAE010010775.1:0-10315 GCA_903067095.1 Girardinus metallicus
CCCAAGGCGAGCAGGGACGGCGCTACCGTGTGGCCAGATACTGGAAGGACAACGTGGCGTCGAAGGTATGAAACCATAGACGTGTATAAAGATCATACATTATATTATGTCTGTGTATGAAACCATTAAGACGTCAGACGGACAGTACAACGAGCTTTGCTCCGTCAGTGCGACGGAGTATTAGGGCCATACTTAAAAAAATAACAAATAAATAAAATTAAAACAATAAAGTCATAAAATTACCACCGTAAAGTGATAATGCTGACTTTATTCTTGTAATACTATAACTTTATTCTAAGAATATGACTTTATTCTGGTATTACTACGAATTATTCTTGAAATATTTTGACTTTCTTCTTGTATAACTTTATTTTCCTATTTTTTTTTTTACTTTCTTCTTGTAATTCTATGGCTTTATTCTCAATATCGTACTTTTTTTTATTTGTTCTTATGATCCTAATTCTCCATCATACTGTCAGGGCTCATGTGTGCAAAATTGATATTTTCAGTAGGAGTTTAAAACAAATGAATTTTACATTTGGAGAAGGTAATGGCTGTTTTAATCCAGCATATATAATAGAATCCTGCATTTTTCTCCACATTTCAGTGTTCCAGTACAACAGATGCACAATGATCCAAATATTTGGTGTCTTTAACAAAAACTGAATCAGATCAGAAGTCCCTGACTTATTCCCTAAATGTTTCTGCTTTTTGTCTCCTGGATTTTCCTTATAATCATCTTGGAATAAAACATTCTTAAATGGTTTTTCCAACAGAAGGCAGCTGTGATGGATCGGCTGGTGTTCCTGTCCACCTCAGAAGAAGCTGTGGACGTTTACAAGCTGCTGAGTGAAGAACTGGAGCGCTCTGAGCTGCAGAGGATGAGCAGCTTACCTGCTGAGGCGCCACACCTGGGCTCCGCCCCCCTGCAGCAGGTCTGATACACGCTGCACCACATGTGGCATCGTACAGCCCGAACAACATTCACTGCCTCCTCAACCTGCTTTTTCAAACAACCACGATTTAAATCGGTTATCAGCCATAACAGCAGTATTAGCCTAAATGTACAACATTGTGCAAAATTCACATTTTACAAAGTTTTGCTCTTGGGTTTAAACTACTTGTAAGAGTTAAAAAAAAAAAAAAAAACAGTTTTTTGGCAATGAGTTAATGTTTTTTGTGTCTGGAAAATGAGCCATTTCAAAAATTTTCTGACTATTTAGTCACAAATTAGCAGGCGCTGCCCGTTACCTAGCAACCCCAGCAGAGTTCCGCCTGTCACCTAGCAACCCAAGAGGAGCTCCAGCACATTTGGTCAGCTGGTTTCATTGCTGTGTATGTTGTACAATGGCTGCTGGAAAAGACAAGAATTTGGTTGTTGATTTACTATCCAGAAATTATTGCTACATTCTTGTTGGTTGTGTAGGAGGCTCCACTTCTGCTTTTCAAAGATGTATGGTTGAATAATTGTACATCTGTTTGCAGCCATTTTCCTGTCTGCGCGTAAATGTTGAGTTGGGGGACATAGTCATCAGCAAATTATTTGGATTTAAAGTGACAGGAGGCCCTAAAACAATCTCGTTATCAAAGAATGATTTTATGTATTAAAGTGTAATGTTTTGTATGATCCTAACCTGTTCAAGTAGGTCACCTTTAATCACCTGCTGACCTTGATGTTTCTGATCTTTTCTCTGAATGACCTTTAGCTGCTGCTGGAGGAGAAGCTGAACTCCGGTGAGTTGTCCCCTGACGTGGCGGCATTTGTGGAGCTTCTGTGGACCGAAGCTCTTGGTTGCCTTGGAAACATCCTCAGAGTCCCCATCTCCAGACTCAGCCTGAACGATGTGGGTTTGCACCGATCTGCGGTCAGATCAGGGTCAGATCCGAGGCTCCGTCCTGATGAAGCTGTTGCTGTTTCAGGTGAGCAGAGCTGAAGGCCTTCTGCTTCAGGCTCAGAGGAAACTGAAGGAGGGAAAAGAGGATGAGGCGTCGTCCCTCCTGGACGAGGTTTTCTTCCTGCTGCCTCACCGGGAGCCCAGACCTCAGTCACCTACAGCCAGGTTTCTGTCTCAGAAGCTGGATCTCTGTCAGGTAACATCAACGCACAGCTTTATGGTGGGACTTTTACACCAGAGGTTCCCAAACTCTTTGATTAGCATTAGCTTCTGCCTGGATATGCTACAAAATATGTAAAGACACATCAACATTAGAATGTTTTTCTTTCTATTCAATCATTTTTAGATTTGTTTAGTCTAAATGCTGCCTCATATCCTTTGATTTTAGTTGACCATGTAGTGGACAGTTTTTATTATCAGATAATATATTATGACATTATTAATATGTTTGTGTCATAATACGTTACCTGATAATAAGCCATTTATAAAGCGCTTTGTTAGGCACTCAAAGATGCTGAGTCAGTGACAGAGGGCAACTATGGTGGAGTAAAAAAATAAAATTGTTTACCACAACCCCGTCTTTTTATAATAAGAAAATATTTAATATTTATTATTATGCCTGTCGTGATAACAAAACTTGTTGGACAATAAACTGTCCAACAAAATTGGGCAGTTTATCCAGTTTTGAAAATGGCCATTTTCAAGTAATGGCATAATAGTGCAAGAACACGTTCTTGAATTATTCTTAAAATTGTCCTTCAAAAAAGGGCAAGTTGAGACCAAAACACCAAACTGGAGATTTGTGTCATCCAGATTTTGGTTGAAAGAGAGAAAAATAATAAATTATGCAAATAGAAATTATTGGGCGCATTTTAATTTCTCAGTCATTTAATTAAATAATTTCTTATTGTGACTAATTCAACATTTATCATAGCTCATTTTTATTCTCCTCTTCCCTCCAACCTTTTAGCTTGCGCCCCCTGGTGGTCCCCACTGCTTGGCTAACTTGATTGATTGATTTTCCTCCAGTTAATCCGGGATGTTCTGAACGTGAGCGAGATGACCATGAACAACCCGAAGCCGTCCTCCGTGGGGAAGTATCGCGCTCTTCGCTGCCACATCGACGCCATTCCCCGCAGCAGCTTAGTGTTTCAGAACGTCGCCGCCCTGCTGGCTGACAGGTCCGTTATCAAATTAATAAAAAAAAAAAAAAAAGGTACAGATCCTCAACATAAACCTTTCTGGAAACAAAACAACAAACATCTCTGTGTGTTTTCAGGTCGGTGCAGATCCAGCAGATCATGCGCGTCAGCAGAGCGGTGGAGCTTCAAAGGTTTCAGAGCGAGATCGGGAACGTTAAGCCCCTCCTCCACGCGTCCAATGCCAGTAACTTTGTAGGAATCATGTCCAGGTGAGCAGTGACCACCCAGAAAATGTTCATAAGACTGCCAGACCAGGACAGTAGAGATTTTAGGGGGGTAGAGCTAAAAAAAAAGAATTAAACTATATTATTTTATTTATTTATTTTGTATTTATTTATTGGGTTTTATGTTTTAGCATTAGCTTCCACTAAATGCAGTGCTGGTTTAGAGATCTAGCAAAACTAATGTTTATGCTTAGCTAGCAGTGACCACCACAGTTAACTTTAACATTGTTTGTTTCATCTAAGTGTGAAAACATGAGTTTGATCCCGTATCTGGTTCCTCAGGGGTCTGCTGCTTCCCCATGTGGGAGTGGAGCATCATGGGATTACGAGAACGGACGTCGGGAACCTTGGCAGCGGGATTTACTTCGGTGATGCTGTGAGGTTGGTTTGTAAACAAACTTCATCCATCTTGCATGTTTATTGGTGTGAAAACAACGACGTTAGAACAGTTTTGGATGTTCTGGTTGGCCTGCTCTCTGCAATCTCAGCACCAGTCTGAAGTACGCCAAACCCAGTGAAACAGACGGATCTCGCCTCCTGCTGGTTTGCGATGTGGCTCTGGGGGTTTGTAAGGATCTCTACAAGAGAGACCTGACTCTGACTGAGGCTCCTGAAGGCTACCACAGCGTTCACGGAGTCAGACAAACCAACAAAACTACATCTGATTTTGAGGTGGGAACAGAAGAGCTGCATATCCATCGCTTGTTCAGCATGTTAACGTTCTGCTGCGCCTTGAGGAAACTGATTGCTGATTTCTGTCTGCACTGCAGGATGACGAGTATGTGGTTTACTCTCTTGACCAAGTGAAGATAAAATATGTAGTTCAATTCAGAGTGGAAGGAGACGAGCAGAAGAACTTCAGTCCGGACATCAACCTGACTGCAGAACCCATTGAGCCTGCCAAGAACCCAGGTGAGCTGCAGATACTGGCAATACGTCACCATGACGCCATACTT
The DNA here is from genome assembly GCA_903067095.1 of Girardinus metallicus. NCBI lineage: Eukaryota > Metazoa > Chordata > Actinopteri > Cyprinodontiformes > Poeciliidae > Girardinus > Girardinus metallicus. The sequence goes on from CAEGAE010010775.1 coordinate 4,278, forward strand.
TTGTTGCAACTCTTCAAGAATTTTGGTAGAGGAGCCACTCAAAACCATTCAGAGAGCCAGAAAAGGCCCCTACGCTTCACTTTGGATACCCCTGATTTAAGTGAATGTCGCAGTAGCCATGCATCTGTAAAGAATTTAGTAATTAAGACGTTTTAGTGTATTTCTGCTGTGGGTTAAGAGCAAACATTGACCTGAGATAATTAGTAATCCATCCAGCTTCTGGAAAAAAATGTAATAAAAAAATTTAATCTAGTGATTTCATAAACTAGGTTTTAATAAAAATAAAATAAAAAGCTTCTGTGTGGTTTTCTGCTTTCAAACACATTCCCATCTGACAAGCCACTCTGTCTGCAGATCTCCCTTCAGAACAGGTGAAAGAAGATCTAGAAAATGTGAAGAACCCTCTGGAGGACGTTAAAGCTGGACTATTGGACAGTTCAGGCCAGCAGCTCCCCCTGCAGGCTGTCCATGTGAAGTGCAAACTGATGGATCTGCTCTCCCAGGTTGGAAAGAGAAACCTGGATCAGCTTGGTGTCACACTACTCCTGGTTCTGGTTCTGATTCAGGTTTTTTCCTCTGTCAGGTCATCATCTTCCAGAAATACACCAATCAGAGCTCAGTGCCCATCGAGGCGAAGTACGTCTTCCCGCTGGACGACTCGGCTGCCGTGTGCGGATTTGAAGCTTTCATCAATGGGAAACGCGTGGCGGGAGAGGTAATCTGAAGCGAAATATTTCACAAAACAAAATACAACCTAATTTAGAAAGCAACTGGACAGCACTGACAGAGTTCAAACCACCGTGTTGTCTGTATTTTACTTTTCTCTAAGATCAGTTTGGTCTTATGTTCATCAGTTGATTCATTTCAGGCTGAAAAACATTTTATTACATAAGTTTTATTTCATAAGTTTTTTTTGACAGGCATAGCTAATCCATCTCATTTGCTTTTGCTGCTCCTCTTTAAATCTTTTTCTGGCCACATTGTTAAAAAGATGTTGGAGTAGAAGGTACAGTGAAGATTTGCTACAAATGATCAAATCTTCACTAAAAGATTGCTGTTACTGCATTTTGGGAAGGAAAATGTTTTACTTATTCATAGAATAAGTAAAACAAAAGTAAAAGAATTTAATTATTTTGTGTTTTTAATGTATTTCAGATTTTGTACAATTTGCAGAATTGATGTATTTAATCGTCAGAATACTAAAATAATTGTTAGAAGAAGTCCTAATTGAAACTCCTTCTCGGAAAAAGTTTTTTTTTTAGAAAATAATATTATGACACCAATCACTCAGCATTTGGTTGGGGCTCTTTTGCATCAGTTACTGCATCCATGCGGTGTAGACTGGAGGTTCAATGGCAGGTTGCTCTTTAATTTGACCGTTCTGCTGCTGTTTTCAGGTGAAGGAGAAGGAGGCGGCTCATAAGGAGTACAAGCAGGCGATAGCGAAAGGCCACGGAGCGTACCTCATGGACCAGGACGCTCCTGTATGTCCAGGAACATCCTGATGTTTTTAGGAAGGTATCCCAGCCTTTCTGATTGGTTCTTCTCTGCAGGATGTGTTCACCATCAGCGTGGGCAACCTGCCGCCCGGCGCCACCGTCCTCATTAAGGTGACCTTTGTGTCAGAGCTGGTGGTCAGAGACGGGAGCATCCTGTTCTCCCTGCCGGGCAGCGTGGCTCCATGGCAGGAAAGCTCCGCGCTCAACCAGACCACACAGGTAGGGGGCGGAGCCTGTACTCAGAGGCGGGGCTAATATTTGATGGGCTTTTGGAAAAGTTTGAGGAAAATTCTTTCAAAATAGTTGCCATTATGTGGCAGCAAAGCACAAAACTTAATAGAATGATGTGTGGTTGCACTTATCTAGAATACATCGTTCCCACAAGTCGAACCGGAAGTGATCCTGCCACTAACCCGCCATTTTGGTAGGCAAGCGTATAGCGAACCCGTGGCTTTGAGATCAACAAAAAGAAAATATATTGACACTCTTCACCAAAGTGCAAGAGAAATGTATATCTACAAAATGGCTGCTGTCATGGTTCACTGAACACAATCAATGTTTAAAGAGCTTTGTAAAGGACGTATAGGAAAATTCTCTCTTCATGTGAGTAACAAGGTTCTGGTGACTGGCAGAGTAAGTACATGTAGGAACATACATGTAAGCCACATTTGTCTTAGCTAGCAGATAAAAGCTACATTAGCTTTGTTAATTTCGCTAGTTTAGCAGTATTTACTATAGTAAATACCACTGAAATTTATCATAGTATCACACAGAGGTGGGTAGAGTACTCAAAAATAGAGTAATAGTTGCAATGTACTTATATGGTTTATAAGTTAGATAGCAATGAGTTGAGAGCTAATTCTTAGCTTGTGGCTTTTTTGTTGTTGTCATAGCAACTATCATGACAGTTAGTTATGGATACCTTCCAAGATGGCTGCCAGCTACAAAGTCCCGTAAGTGTGACGTCACATGAGAACTATATCTGTCGAACGTCGTCAATGATTAGTCAAGTCTCACTATGTACTGTGCTGTAAAGCAGAAATCCCAGGGCAGCAACATGATTTATGTGTCGTCGTGTTACAAAGAGTCTAATCAACTCGAGTCTAATCACCTCCTGTTTTCTATCTTGAGTAACTTCCAGTGGGGCAGTTTGAACTAACCTAAATTGTTTTGACTATATTTGATCTTTTCTCAGAAACTCAGTGCTTTTTCCTTGAAGTTTTGAGAAACAATCAGGACATAACTTCAGTTACACAACAGTAAAGAATAAGTACATGACATGGGAATGCCTTATAATTTGTTTTTTATTCTTCTAAAGGGTCATTTAGTGGGTCTTAAAATTTTTAAGTGTAAATGTGATTTATTTCTCAAAAGGAATGGGCATTACTATCATTTTATTTAGTCATTTGAGGAATAATTTACATTAAAACCTTGATATTGTTAATCGGAGATCATTTGATGTGCTCTCTACCCCATCAGGTCTCTGTGGAGAAGGTTTGTGTGGCCAATGAAGCAGCGAGGTGAGAATAATAGAATTTAGTTTTTTAACTCATGAGGTCATTGAACTGTTTTCTTATTGGATTTGGATTATTTAACCTTTAACCTTTTTGTTTGGTTAAGTAAATGTGAAGAAACGGACTGTTGTTCTTTCTGGTCTTCAGAGAGTTTACGTTGGACATGTCGGTGGAGATGCCATTTCAGATCTCTAGCCTGACGTGCATCACTCATCAAGTCAAAATTAAGGTGTCGTTTGTAATAAACACAATCATATCATCTGCATATTGTTACATAATCTGCAACTTAATCTTTTTTTCTGAGTTCATATGATGTCTTTTTATGGAGTTTTACCTCTTAAACTTGTTTTTTGAAGGTGAATCTTTACTGTTTACCTGTTTCTTATTTTTATGTAATTCGTCTTGTTTGTATTTTGTTTTCCAGAGGACTGACTGTAAGGCAGTGGTCAGTGTTCTGCCGGGCCAGGTCATGGGGTCAGATGGTTTCCAGATGTCTGTCACTCTCTCTGAGGTTCATCTTCCCAGAATGTGGGTGGAGAAACACCCAGACAAGGACAGCCAGGTTGGTTTGTCCTTCCCTCTTGCACACCAATCTGTTTTCAAAGAGTCCTCGTACTGAACCCTGAGGCACTCCACCCCAAGTGAATTAACCCTCTACTCTGCTGCAGGCCTGCATGCTGGTTTTCTACCCAAGCTTTGAGTTTGACTCCAGCTCTGAAGGCAGTGAAGTTGTTCTTTTGCTGGACACGTCTGAGTCCATGAGGGGGGAGTCGCTCCAGCTGGCCCAGAAAATCGCCCTGCAGGTTTTAAAGAATCTGAAGAATGACGTCAAAATCAACATCGTTTTGTTTGGTACAGGTTGGTATAAAAGCAGAGAACTGGTTTGAACAGAACTCTGACTCTTTGTTTTTTTTGGGGGACTGGATATCATTTAAAACAAATCAAATCAAATCCTCAAACAGCTGTACGTTTCAGAGATTTTTTCCAAACTTGCACTCTGATTTCCAGAAACACACCAGTTACTTTCCATCATACAGGTTGCTTTCCTTGAACTTGCAGGACACTTTCCAAGAAATTACACGCTACTCTCCCAGAATATAAGAGCTTTTTTCCTAAGACTTATAGATTTCTATTCTCAAACTTGCAGGTTACTTTCCATGAACTTGGAGGTTTCTTTCCATGAGGTTATAGGTCGCTTTTTTTCAACTTGCAAGTTGCCATCCTGGGAGAATTTCATGTAGCCTTCAACATACAAAGTGCAATTTCTAAAAGTCACCTGTAAATAATTTAGAAGTTGCAGAAAGGACCCTGTTGATTCCTTGAAATTGTCCTCTAAGTTGCTAAAATGACTCATTAGGAAAGTACAGACTATATTTGATATTAGTACTGAAATGTCTTAATTCCCTCTAGGTAATTTCTGCATCTGCGTCTTAAGTTTAGTTACTATATTCAGGGGCAACCACCATCTCCTCTCTGTCAACCTGGCTTTACGTTTTGAATTGTCTTGTTTATGGTTTTCAGATCACACAGAAGCTTTTCTGACAGTTCAGAAACTCGACGAGGTTCAAGCTGAAGCCAAGAAGTTCATTGAGGTGAGTTCAGGCTCGTTACCAAGGTTTTTTATTGTAGAAAATGCTAAAAAATTGTACAATTCATCCTTTATTTTTAATGGTGTTTTATTTTTAGCATTTTTAATTTTTAAAAAACTGCACTGGTTTTATTTGCAAGGATTAGTTATATTTCAAACTAATGTTGAAACCAGATATTTATATGAATTGCATAAAAATCAAAAATGTTATAGTCTGTCATTAAATCAGATACAAATATTTATATTTTAGGTTACTTTAGATCCTTATTATTTTCAGATTATTTGGATTGTAAATGATTTTAAAAATAATTCTAAAACTCTAGCATTTAGGAAACACTAGATGATGATGTCCTGACTTTGTAAGGTTCTGATAGGTCAACTCAAAACATTTGAGTTAAATGGAGGGATATTCATAAATATAAATAATTTTGGTAAACCTAACTGACCTAAAACAGGAAATATTCAGTCTGAATATGGCAATGTATTTTTCTTTTTTATTATTATTATAATTTCTGATTTTGGAATTAAAGCTGAAACGACTAATTGTATTGATCTTGATTAATCGATTATTGAAATAATTGTCAGCTAATTTCAGCCATTGTTTAATCATCAAGTAGAGTACAAAAACTGTAAAAAAGACAATTTGCTAAAAGCGCAACATATTAATAGCAGTAATTAAACCAAAACTGCACAAAATATATATTCTTTGCTATAAATAATCAAGCATACGATAAAGGAATGGTGTATTATCGCTTTTTAGGCAATAAAATGTAGGGCTGTTGTAAACTAATATTTTAGTAATCGAGTAATCTATCGATTATTCGTACGATTAATCGGGTAAAAAAAAGATAAAATAAAATATTGGTAAATCTAACATAACAGCAGTGTTACTATCGCATATCAACATCAGTCCAATTTTTCACATTTGAGCTTCTCTAACAGTTACTTTTCTGTAGTTTAAAAAATTAACCTTCAACAATAATAGCTCACTTTGTTAACTTGAAGAAAAGTTATACAAAAATCTGAAATTAATTCAATGTAATAATTTCAGATTATTATTAGAGGCAGGGTCACAAATAGCCTATCTATTTGTGAGCAGGCTATTATGAAAAAATGTCTATACTCCAATTTCTGTTCCTGTTTTCATCTTCAGTCAGTTTAATAGATTAACTCTCACCTTGCAGCCATTTATAACTTTGTGTTCATGTTAGCGACGGGATTTGACTATGAGGGCCCGTTTAGGACAAAAACTATGTTTTGTCTCTCACACACTACTAAAAACTCACACACACACACACAAAATATTAAAATTGCACATATATACTATTAAAATGTCACACACATTTTTTTCTCTCACACACATACATAAAAGACTAAGATTGCACATATAAACTAATAAAATATAGACTCACCTTTTGTATGAGAGGGACTCAATGT